>SNQN01001947.1:1223-18761 GCA_008642245.1 Bassia scoparia
AAAGAGAGAGATTGGGAGCGTATGAATAGTAATGGCAGGATCTTCATGGAACAGAGGGAGTATGCAATAATAAATATAAATAATAATAAATAACAAAATAAAATATATAATTAATAAGTGGAATGAGAGGGAAAATATGAAGGGGTGGGGATTGCTTTAGTATATGTTATTAGATTTGATTCTAGGGTGGACCTTGAGCAAATAATTTAGGGGGGCAGTTTTGATCCTTGGATCTCCTAGTTAAATATTAAACAACCTTACCACTGTTAAATACTCCCTAACTATTATTATTAAAATATAGGGCAAAATATTAATTAATCTCTTTAATATAAGGGAAGGGGGCAGCAATAGTGTCCCCTATGAACTTACATTTCTACCTAATGAATATAATTAATTTTGAACATTTTTTATAAAAAAAACATTCAAGCAACTCAATGTCAACATAAACACAAATTTAAGTGCAAGTTTTGAAGAAGAATTTAAAATTAAAGATATTTTGCCATTAATTTCTCAATCAATCAAAAACTGTAATATTTGTAAATGATTTCATAAAATATGCAAAATTGAAAATTATTAACACTTACTCTATTATATAAGCCAAGGGGAACAATGTGTCCCTCTAGGCTATTACAATAAATACCCTTGCAATTAGTATTATTTTAAATAAATAACAATAAAGTCAAATTAATAAAGTATCATATTTAATCAAAATTTTGGTAAGTGAAATTGAATAATAAACACATAAAATTTATACCAAAATTTAATGAAATTAATGCAATCAATGAAATATTAAACAAAATAGCAACGTTATTCAAATTTAAAATATAACTTGAAAAATGTACAAAGGAGTAAAGGACTATTTATATTGTTATGCGGAGTATATATTTATTTATAACGTATTTGTCAAAATACAAATTAAAATTTTAAATTATCCAACCATAAACAAGCGAAGAAATAAAATTAACTTGTTCACAATGAACAGTGACGGACCATTTTGACCTTGCCATATGCCACGTCGACCATTTTGTCCTTCGCCATTCTTCAACGACAACTGACTCTCATCCTTCTTCCTCTCCAGTCTCCACACATTCTTTTCTGCTATTTTTCTTCCTCGCCCTTACCCTCATCTTTTCTTTCTTTGGTTTTCATCTTTTTCCCTCTTGCTCAGATTCATCACATCTTCCCTCACTACCTCCATCTCCTTCGCTCAGATTCGTTGTATGGCTCTGTTTTTTTTTCCCCTGCGATGGTTCTCATCTAATTATCCCGTTTTCCGTCGCCGTTCACCGCCGTTCTTTACGGTGTCACGGGTCGTGTTGGTGGGTCCGCAACAAGTCGGGTGTCTGCTACCCAGGCCGATTGAAAAGGGATTTGAGTTAATGTTCGTTGTTGGGGCTTAAGAGGAGCTTTGGTGCCATGGATTTTGCAGTAAGAGTTTCTTGAATTACGAATTCATATTCCCGGATTCATTTGTAATTAGGGTTCAAATTTAATTTATTGTTGAATTAGGTTTGATTTTTTGTAGATCTAGAGGTTTTATCATGAATTCCGAAATTCCTAATTTTGGGTTTTCTTATTTTGATTTTGGGGTTTTCGTACACTGGTTTTCGGGTTTTGATTTTGAATTTTCGATGTCTATTTTTGGGTGTTTTAGATCGGGGTTTGTGAGGGATTGGGTTTAGGGTGTTAGTTTCTCCCAGATCTGAAGGTTGTGTTCGAATTTGAATTTGCTTTGGGTGTTTTTGTTTGAAACGGTTTTCGTGTTTTTGTTGAGGTGGATTTTAGGGTTGGGTGGTGGTGTGGTGGTTTTGGATTTGCGATTTTGGGACAAAGGTTTTTGGAATCGATGGTGAGGTCGTGGTGGTTTTGGAGTAGGAGTGGTGGTTGTGTGTTGGAATGGTTGAAGGGTGGTGGAGTGGGTATCTTCGTGTTGGATTAGTTTTCTTGGTGGTTTTATTTTTTTTATTTTTTTTGGAGTTTTGGGGTTTTGGTTCGAATTGGGGTTGGTTTGAATTTTAATTTTTAGTAAGATCTACCAGAATTCTCTACAACAAAACATAGAAAAAAACAACCTTAATTTCCTTAAATCATTGTTAAAAATAACCCTGTTTTCCAGAGAATAATATCATCGTCTCACTCATTCCCCATTTCAAAGGTAAGTTTTGCACAGAGCCCTAATTTTTTATTACCAATTTTATGTTCTTACATTTTGTTATTAGATCTGTTTTTTAATTGAAATTTCTGGTTGATTTTTGCCATTCTTGGTTTCGATGTTGAGTTAAAAGGGTTAAGGTTGGCAATGTTTGTGATTTATGGTGATGTGTGGAAGTAATTGCTCTTAGTTTTTAAGCCTGAATCCTGGTCACTCATTATTAAATTCTTACTTCTTGTAGATTTTTTAAAATAATGGTGGGCTTGCAAAAGTCTTGTGCAGCAGGATGTAATGTCAGCATTGCAGCTGCAGACAATGGGTGTTGAGCAGCTTATGCGCATTCCCCCTTAAATTCCACCTTTGGTGCCACCTGCTACTGGCGCGAATGTTGCTATGCCACCGCCTCAGCGCTGCCGCCAATTGCACCATCGGCAAGAGGCGGAGAAGCGTTGCAAAGCCGAAAAATGATAACCCAGGAGTACTTTCTGCTGGGTTCGATCCTGAGGCCCTTGAACGTGGGGTGAAAGCTGTTCCGAAAGGCTTTGAAAAAGTTGGTATTGGTTTGTTTGCTATTGAAGGATCGTTAGCAAAAACTGAGACGTGATTTCCAGTAAGAAGGGTATTAATTTCAAAAGCTTAAACTTGCTATAAAATGTTTTGCTTAAATTACATTGATTTTCTCTAACTAAGAGTGGAAATGATTTAGGAAGTTCGGGAGGCACGGCAATGCAGAATGTTCAGAGAAGGTGAAAGAGTTTGGAAAATCGAAATTGGAAGAAGTGACTGCAAGAGTTGGTTGCTTGAGAAAGCAAAGGTCTTTTGTTATTTAGACAGCAATATATTCTTTGTGGCTATTTGGTGAAAGGAATTTGAATATTACATGTATTGTAGAATCATGCTGGTGGTTTAATGCAGTTGTCAAGCTTATGCTAAGAATGAGAACAAGGACTACCGCATACTTACTTGTTAGATCGATCAGCGAGGTTGATCTTCAATTGAGCAATCACACAATAGGTGGGTTTGTTCTTAATCATATTATCAAATATTGGTGTGGTTGATAGAGTTCCTCTATGGAATGAATTAGCAGGGAACTAAAGTTAGTTTGTTTGTGGATAACATATTGGAAATTTTAGGCACAATGAATTGGCCTCTTGAGTTGCTTTGTATCTTCTTGTAATAGATAGTGAAGCAGATGATGTCTTATATTCCCTTTTCATAATAACGTGTTCTAAGGATGTACTTGTAATCCTGTGAAAGTGTATTGATTTAACCAAAATTGCTCTGATATGAAGCAATGACCCTAATCTTATTATTTTCAGTGAAGAATCCATAAAATCTCTGAAGGCAGCTTGAAACTAACTACTTTTCTCCCTCTTTGTTTAAAGTCCTCCCACTATATCAATGTAAAGTCAGTCTCGTTTTTTGATAGAATTAGCAGGGATACTATTCTCGTCACCGCTCAAATTGTTCCTCTAAGGACAAGTATTGTCAGTGTTTGATATAAAAGTAGACATATATTGTGTTTTCTTGAAATCAAGTCTTAATTAGTGGGGTTTTGAATTCAAGGTGTCCAGATTTAGACCATTCAATTCTTCCAGCCAATGCGAGACTATATTAGCGAGTGTTTTTGTATGAATGTCAATGCTGTGTTTTGATACAGGTTATATAGCCTTTTTAGAATGCAAATGTATTAAAATAAATCAATTATGTATATGTGTAATGAGAAAAAATGATGACTTTGATTATGTGTTGATTGTTTATTTATTCCGTCGTTGATTTATGCGTGATTACTTGATTTTTTGCAGGATAAGTGGCATTCTTTTAACAAACTTATGACATGTGGGTTCAATGAAAAATAAGTTGGCATGGAAGGCGTATTAGATGACGGATTGTGATGAGACCCCGTTTGACTACAGGAACTACGAGGGTAGTTCACTACAATAATGTATCGATTATTTTTTTTTATCTTGTATGAGAAAAATGTGTATGTTTGTCCTTTCTTTACTGTGTAAGTGTTGCTATTAGTGTACTTCATGATATCCAGTGATTTCAGTTGCCTTTCTACTTGCTTTTGTCGCAATTTCTTGTATGTAATTGTCAAGCTGTTTTTGTTGCATGGATCCATTTGTGAATTCTCGCTTTTCTTTCCTTCGCACTCATTCTACTTCTTTTGTTTTATAATCAATCCAGGGCCATCTTATCAAGAATCATGTACACAAAGAGCCAAGAGTTTGCTTGGTATACCATGTGCCTAACATCTTCCTGATATTGGAGAGCGAGCATTGGGCATATTGGGAGAACATTGTATCAAGTATTTATGTGTGCAGAGCTATACCTGGTCGTAATAGGTTTCTTAATTGTGAAGGGGAAATCTGCATAACCCTTTCCGGAAATGAATTCAGTACATGTGGGATAGAATGAGGAAGAGAAGTTGTTCATGATTGTTGCACTTCTTATTACTCCTTCTGTTTGCTGAAAAACTTGAGTATCCTTTCTTCATCTCCGCTACAGGTGTTCTTGTCTTCTGTTGTGATTATTGTGGCGGTTTTATGGGTTGGGCGCCTTTGATGGTGTCGTTCCAAAAGAAAGGGAGCTTCTAAATTGGTCAGGTTATCTACAGCGTAAGTTTTGTATGGCTTCTATTAATGCGCTCATCTGTTTTTCCCACCTTGTACAACTCCGATGAAGAAATAGCACAACTTCTACAAGGTACATTCCTATCTATCTAAGAAAGAAGTACTTGCCTGTCAATTTCTGTCAATATTTCTTGCAGAATATGTTATGTTCATCTTATGTCATCTTGCATTTTTCATATCATGTCGTGTGTTGTTATACTGATTTTAGAGAAGGCTTCTTCTTAGCCTTTTTTATCTGTCCATTTGTCGTCACAAACACTTACATTGTGTTTTTTCCGCTGCAGGTACTAATACTGTGTTTCATCTGCATGACCATAAGTTATTCTTCCATAGCAATATTGGATATCTGATGTTTGGTTCAAAATTAGATCCAGAAAATAACTCTGAACCTTCCTACTAACAAGCTTAGCTCGAAAGTGGCAATATTTACCACATTAGTCAGCCCGCTTTCAAAAAATGCACTTATGTTAGAACCAGTTGCAACGCTACAGAGAGCTGGTTTCCAAACTACCACAAGAAGAGGTCCTTCAGTATACTTATCCGAACTGCTTTGGTCGCGTCACAAGTCATTATTCACTGGTTGTTCCATTCTTCGGGCACTGATCACTTGTTGGAGCGCTTTTAAGCGTTACGGCTTCAATTACTTTCATGCTCATGCTACTTAAGATCTCTGGCGCAAACCTGGATATTATGAGAAGATGTTGGTCATAGCTGCTATCGTGTTTCGCTTATTAATTGCTGTATTTGGTACCTACACTTCTTTGGTACAACTTATACATGGGACTGTTTTGCTGTATTAAACTCTTTATTCTACTGCTGTATGAATGATTACACGAAAGGAGAAAAAATAATCTGATTATTTCTGTAATTTGCGCTATATTAAATTTACAGTATGGCACTTATGTTTTAATTCCAAGTACTTTAAGTTTTTTTATCACAACATCATCGTCATTTCGAAATCTGAAAATTGACTGTACGTATTGTAATGCAGTTGGAGAGACTAAATGTCCATGGATTGATGGCAATTCATTTTATTGAATTTGAGAGAATTGAAAACTTTAGATTGAGAATTTTATTGAAATGATTAGGAGTACAATTTACACAGCAGATTCATCATCCAAGCTTTAAATGCAATACAACATATAAATATATATATATATATATATATATATATATATATATATATATATTATATATATTATATATATATATATATATATATATAATACACACTTTCCGTAATCCAACTAACATAAACTGAACGGTTTTTTTAAGATAGTAAATGTTCACTCATTTTAAGATATTAGAAGATTATGTAGTTTTAATTACAGATTGTTATGCGTAATTACCTCATATCCGAAAAACCCGCAAATGATTAAATATACCTAAGATGGACCGCGGCATTGCATTGCAAATGATTAAAATATACCTAAAGTGCCTTTTGTGATACAGTTATACGCCGTTTTAGATGTAGGATAATGATGGAAAACATTTCAGAGAATGATTCTGATTCTTCTAATACTTCGTATTTGATTCTTCATTGTAGTAGCACTAAGTTTTGACACAATGTCTATAATTAATTAATTTTGGTCTTTTGGTTAAGTTACTGAGATTGACAAAGTTTCCGCTCTTTGTAGTTTTACGAAGCTATTGTCACTTTACATCATTGATCCTAATATATAACTCAATGGATCATGTAACAAATCATTAACATAAACATATACAGTATCAAAAATGATTTTAGACTAAATTATTCTAAATATGCCAATATTGAAAATAAACTATACCATAGTTAACTTTCCTTTGTTTTCGTTGTTACCATCAAAGGATATCTAATATGAAGTACTTGTATCATTATATTTATCTACTATTAGATATTTCAATATTGAAAATTGAAATTGTCTTATAGTTACTCTAATTATTTAGTTTTTAACTTTTATTGATAATTATTAAGCTCAAACTAATTTTTCTTACGCTTACATCAATAATATTAATTTATCAAGTATAATAAGATTCGTCAAAAAATTAAGTATAATAAAGTGGAACACGAATGCGCCGTGTAAACACTAGTGATTTATTAAAAATAAGTAAGTTTGAGAAGTTAGATTATTCGTGATGGCGTGCCAAAAATGCCAGTATCTTAACAAGCCAAAGGAAGATCTGCCCATTCTTGTATGTTTCCTAAATCTCATTATTCTTCTGATTTCTTTGTGACATCACTAGCGCAGTCGATTTTTTGCAGAATAATTTGTTAAGGTATGTATTCTCTTCATCCTGTTACTATATGGTGTCATTATCGGGCATGATTGTGTTTAGGGCGATTTATTTGTGTAATTGGGCCTTAATTTCTGGAAGTTTTGAGTTTTTTTTTTATAAAAAAAATATCATTGTTTGTGATTTGTTGTATGTTGACTAGTTGTCAAAGCATTGAACTCCTTTATTGCTTGCCTGTTTCATGTCATTGCCTTTTCGATTATAATTCAATTATGTTTTTCTATTGTGATGAGTGTGAGTTTCATTCAATTGCAATCATGCTAGTTATGTTATTGAATTTGAACTTTGATTGATGCTGATTTGAACTTGTTAGCCAAAATCACACCTCACTGCTATGCGGTTGTTGATGAAACAGCTGCCATTGCGTTTATTTGTTGGTTATGGTAGTCTTACATGTACCTGAGGAGAGCACAGCCGACTTTCTTGCATAGGTTTGCATTATTGTTTGTGTGAAAGGGCACGCTGTTTTTTTCGGGTATTTTTTACGATTTTCGAATACCCACCTCGTGAAGACGAGGAGGAGAAGGATGTGGCCATGTGGTTTGTATACTAGTACGGTTTTTCTTGAAGGAGATGCCTATGTTATCTGTTATCTCCTTTGAGTTGTTTAAGGCTAGCTACTCGGACTCTTCATTTTACCTCAAGTACCCGTATCGCATCCTTGACCCGACATGGGTATGGACACTTGAGATTCCATTTGGGCTAAAAGCTGAGTCCGACACCTAGACACATACCCGTGTCGGACACTAGTACCCGAGTTAAAGTAGCATAGGTTTTAAGGAAGACATTGCTATGGCATATCCTTTGATCTTGGGGAAAGTGACCACCAAAAATGCCACTTGATATCCTACTCATACAAATCATGGAATTGAAAATAAGAATTAGTCTATTAGCTATGAGTGCCTACATATGCGTATGCGTTCAACATAGATAACGACCATTGATGTCTAAGTTGGAGTTCTTACTCCTATGGCTACCTTTAGCTAAGTAGTGTTTTTTTGAGAAATTTCATATCTGCATGCCAGCTAGTGGGGATTGAGTGTATATTATTAATATAGGTGGGTGTGGTTAGGCTTGTCGATATGAACGCATTTAAACCTTCGAACTCAAATTATAGGATCATCGTTAAGCAGAGTCAGATCTGTGAATTTGCTTTGAATCCATAATTCTCTGTAATGAACTTCAGCATTGAGATTGGCACTAACAGGATTAGTGGAGTTTGAACCTTGGTTGGGCAGGTTTTGTGTTTAGAGGATGAAGCTTGTTGAGCTTCTAGTCGTATGAACCATGGTCTTAATGCTCTGCTGGGAGACTACCTACGTTGAACTAAATTTCATTTTATGCAACACTAATTTTTTAGTAGGACTGTAGCATTACCAATATTCTTGTCACTGCTGAATACAAGTGGAATCTTTAATAGTACACTAACAAAATTTAAGCAATTATACCTTATTGTATTTGACAGTGAAATTTGACATAAAGTTCTTCAACTATTAATAATTGACATCATTTCAATTTTTAAATTTCGCTTTAATCTCTTGGGCTCTTCGTGCTTGGACAAATTAGCTGTTTTGGGGTCAAGATTTACCCTATTGTAACGATGGCAGGGGATAATCTGGCCAAGCTCTTTGGAGGCATGCGTAAGGTTTAATTTTTGGAGTTGGTGAATAAGCTGCTGGCTTCTCTGTAGCAGACTAACTTTTGGAAACAAGACTCAAAGGATATAAATGGATCGCCAGTCTCCTCAAGGTTTCTTTTTTTATACCCAGTATTCTCTTTAGTCAAAGACTCCAATTATCTTAACAAAGATGTCTGTTTGCTCAAATTTAGTTCCTCAARTCCTTCAAATTGGCAGCGCAGATAGCTCGTATRCTGGTGGATTTTTTGGAAGTGGCTATCACTTCTATCGTTTTCTACAAAGGTGTTTACCCTCCTGGTATGTAAGTTCCTTTGCTATGTGTTTCTTTTATGTACTTGCTACTGCTTGGMTACTGACAAAATATGAGACAAACTAGAACTGGGTTATATTCTGTCGTGCAGTTTTAACTGTTGACTTAAATGACTGGATATCTAATCTTTGTTGWGTTTGTTTCGATGGATGTAGGTGCGTTTGAAAGACGGAGGTACATGAATTTGGTGGTTCATAAAGCAAAGCATCCTGAACTCGATGACTACATACATTCTGCTGTAAATGGACTCTTTCCTTTCTTGGAGAAGGTTGCTTTCAGTTTCATGTATTTTGTTTGGTATCATGTTTTTAGATGGAAATTTGTTAATTTTTATGATTGGTCATAGGTTTGTAGAGCAGAATCATGAACTATTTTGCTTTCCAGGTTTCCCTACTTTTCTTTTAAGATTGAAACTGATAGTGCAACTTTAGAAAGTAATCCTTGTCAAATTTTCCATTTTTGCATTGTGAAGTAGGGTTTTGTTGACAGAGTGGCAGTTATATTTTTTGATGCCGAGGGCACTCCGTTTGAAAGATATAATTTCAAGCTTCAATTGAACCAATCTTATGGGTTGTTGCTGGAAGAGGCCAACCTTGAATTTTCTCTTAGGTCTTTTCTTGTCAAGCTCTCTTTGTCTAAGGATCTTGCCAGGGTTCTGCCAAGAGGTATGTTGCACTTTGATGAGATCTAGTTGCAGTTGTAATCCTTTAATTGAAAATTTTGATTGTTCTAATCTAAGTTTCCTTAGTCTTTAACTTAATTTCTGAAGTTGGACACTTCTTTGTTAGTTATCAAGGGTTATATATTTCTCCACTTAAACCAACTTAGATTTTCTAAGCTTTTCRGGGTGTAGATTGCAAGTGGGAAATAACTGCCTTTTTTCGGGCTGAAGCTCAGATTGGTGCTARTGATTCTGCAGAGCTYTGGATCCCAACTGACACAAAGCAATGGCAGCAAACTCCACTGATAACTCCTTTAAAGTCTATGAATTCTGAACCTTTAGGCTTACAGTTGTATCTGGAGCATCCTACTTTGTCTGAGCAAAAGGATTGACCAGCAGTGACTCTTATAATTATTGAGGTACATGTCTGTTCTCTCCCATATTTTTTAGTAAACACTTTCTTGAACTTGGAAACATTGTTTTTGGAACTTCAAATAATATTTTCAAATTGTTCAGGTCAGTAACTTAGTATTAATAGCTTGTTACACTGCTAGTCTTATGTTTCATGATCTTTTAATCCTTTGGCTTGGAAGCTTGTTCGGTTCCAATTTAAAATATAACTGGAATGTCATTGGGAAGATTTGGTTTTTTATTCATTAAAGTAAAAAATACCTTATCAAAGTTGCGTGCTCCTTTTTTTTTCTTTTCTTTTTTGTAAGGAATTTTTCTCCAAAACAACCTTATGGTGATCGTTGCAAGAAACTACCTTACTCCATCCGTTACGTTTTACTTGAAACAATGGGGGTGTTTGACAAAGAGCTATTTTATGAGTTTAGAATTAATATTTAATTAGTATGTTATTATATAAATATATTTTATACAAAAAAATCAAATAAAATAAGAAAATAGTTTTGTAGGGAAATTTTTTTAACCAGAATGGGCGCATGTGGCACTTTTGGTTTCTCTTTAGTTTATTAGTTATGGATTGATGATATTCCAATTTTATACATATATTAAATATGTAATGAATACGAAAAATCCTTTAGAACTAAGTTAATATAGTTATTTATTATTTATTAGCTATTAGATTTTATTAATATGTTATAATAAGTAATTTACAAAAAAACCGAGATAAAAAAAAGAAAAGAAATTCAATTAAATATGTGTGGGGAACTTTTGTACGTGTTCATTAGACCTAAATATGACATCAAGGAATTCGGTACTCTTTCATTAGTACTCCCTCCGTTCCTTATGTTCATGTCATTTCTTATTTTCAACTATTCACAAGTAGAGAGAATCTTACAAATAACTACTAATGTATAAGAATAAATATAGTGATGTGGGATCTGTTTGATTCGTTATTATGCATAGGTTATAATATTCAATCGTTATAATTTTCACAAATATATAATTAAAAGATATAATATGATACCAAAAAATGCTTGAAAACGTATGAACGTAAGTCAGTTAACTGACAGGAACATTATGAAATAGAGGGAATATGAGAATCTTCTAAATTTCCATCAATATATAAGAATGAGTATAATCATGTGTTTCAGATTTAGATTTAATCTTACTGTATAAAATTGATTTACGATTGTCATATGTGTTATATAAAATTTATTACGATAATATGTATTGTATAGTACGAAGTATTGAGTAATACTATTATGATATAATAAAAGATATTCGTTGTCTAAATTTTGCTTAAAATAAATAGATTTCGTTTAATGTGTTATATTATATTGATTGATATTCCAATTTTATATAAATATTAATAATTATGTAATGATACGAAAATCTTTAGAACTAAGTTAAATATATTATTTATTATTTATTAGCTATTAGATTTTTATTAATATGTTATATAAGTAATTTTACAAAAAATCGAGATAAAAAAAAGAAAAGAAATTCAATTAAATATGTGTAGGGAAACTTTGTACTGGTCGTCATTAGACTAAATTCATGACATCAAGGAATTCGGTACTCTTCATTAGTACTCCTCCGTTCCTTAATGTTCATGTCATTTTCTTATTTCAACTATTCACAAGTAGAGAGAATCTTACAAATAACTACTAATGTATAAGAATAAATATAGTGATGTGGGATTTGTTTGATTCGTATTATTGCATAGGTTATTAATATTCAATCGTTATAATTTTCACAATAAATAATAAGATATAAACGATACCAAAAAATGCATTGAAAACGTATGAACAGTAAGTCAGTAACTGACAGGAACATTATGAAATAGAGGGAGTATGAGAATCTTCTAAATTTTCCATCAATATATAAGAATGAGTATAATCATGTGTTTCAGAATTTAGATTTATTTACTGTATAAATTTGATTTACGATTGTCATATGTGTTATATAAATTTATTACGATAATATTGTTTGTATAGTACGAAGTATTGGAGTAATACTATTATGATATAATAAAAGATATTTCGTTGTCTAAATTTTGCTTAAAATAAATAGATTTCGTTTAATGTGTTATATTATATTGATGATATTCCATTTTTATAAATAATATAAATTATGTAATGATACGAAAAATCCTTTAGAACTTAAGTTAATTATTATTTATTATTTATTAGCTATTAGATTTTATTAATATGTTATATAAGTAATTTTACAAAAACCGAGATAAAAAAAAAGAAAAGAATTCAATTAATTATGTGTAGGGGAACTTTGTACTGTCGTCATTACTAAATTCATGACATCAAGGAATTCGGTACTCTTCATTAGATCCCTCCGTTCTTAATGTTCATGTCATTTCTTATTTCATATTCACAAGTAGAGAGAAATCCTTACAAATAACTACTAATGTATAAGAATAAATATAAGTGATGTGGGATCTTGTTTGATTCGTATTATTGCATAGGTTATTTATTCAATCGTTATATTTTCAACAATATATAATTAAAGAATAAACGATACCAAAAAATGCATTGAAAAACGTATGAAAGAAGTCAGTAACTGACAGAACATTATGAAATAGAGGGAGTATGAGAATCTTCTAAATTTCCATCAATATATAGAATGAGTATAATCATGTGTTTCAGAATTTAGATTTAATCTTACTGTAATAAAATTGATTACGATTGTCATATGTGTTATATAAAATTTATTACGATATATTGTCATTGTATAGTACGAAGTATTGGAGTATACTATTATGATATAATAAAAGATATTTCGTTGTCTAAATTTTGCTTAAATAAATAGATTTCGTTTAATGTGTATATTATATTGATTGATATTCCAATTTTATAAATAATTAAATATGTAATGATACGAAAATCTTTAGAACTAAGTAAATATATTTTTTATTATTTATTAGCTATTAGATTTTATTAATATGTTATATAAGTAATTTTACAAAAACCGAGATAAAAAAGAAAAGAAATCATTAAATATGTGTAGGGGAACTTTTGTACTGTCGTCATTAGTTTTAAATTCATGACATCAAGGAATTCCGGTACTCTCTTCATTAGTATCTCCTCCGTTCCTTAATGTTCATGTATTTCTTATTTCAACTATTCACAAGTAGAGAGAATCTTACAAATAACTACTAATGTATAAGAAATAAATATAGTGATGTGGGATCTTGTTTGATTCGTATTATTGCATAGGTTATAATATTCAATCGTTATAATTTTCACAAATATAATTAAAGATAAAACGATACCAAAAAATGCATTGAAAACGTATGAACAGTAAGTCAGTAATGACAGGAACATTATGAAATAGAGGGAGTATGAGAATCTTTCTAAATTTCCATCAATATATAAGAATGAGTATAATCATGTGTTTCAAATTTAGATTAATCTTACTGTATAAAATTGATTACGATTGTCATATGTGTTATATAAATTTATTACGATAATATTGTATTGTAAGTACGAAGTATTGGAGTAATACTATTATGATATAATAAAAGAATATTTCGTTGTCTAAATTTTGCTTAAAATAAATAGATTTCGTTTAATGTGTTATATTATATTGATTGATATTCAATTTTAATAATAATTATAATTATGTAATGAAACGAAAAATCCTTTAGAACTAAGTAAATATATTATTTATTATTTATTAGCTATTAGATTTTATTAATATGTTATATAAGTAATTTTACAAAAAAACCGAATAAAAAAAAGAAAAGAATTCAATTAAATATGTGTAGGGGAACTTTTGTACTGTCGTCATTAGTTTAAATTCATGACATCAAGGAATTCGGTATCTTCATTAGTACTCCCTCCGTTCCTTAATGTCATGTCATTTCTTATTTCAACTATTCAAGTAGAGAGAATCTTACAAATAACTACTAATGTATAGAATAAATATAGTGATGTGGGATCTTGTTTGATTCGTATTATTGCATAGGTTATTAATATCAATCGTTATAATTTTACAAATATATAATTAAAGATATAACGATACCAAAAAATGCATTGAAAAAACGTATGAACAGTAAGTCAGTAACTGACAGGAACATTATGAAATAAGGGAGTATGAGAATCTTCTAATTTCCATCAATATATAAGAATGAGTATAATCATTGTGTTTCAGAATTTAGATTTAATCTTACTGTATAAAATTGATTTACGATTGTCATATGTGTTATATAAAATTATTACGATAATATTGTATTGTATAGTACGAAGTATTGGAGTAATACTATTATGATAAAATAAAGTATTTTGTTGTCTAAATTTTGCTTAAATAAATAGATTTCGTTTAATGTGTTATATTATATTGATTGATATTCCATTTATAAATAATTATAAATTATGTAATGATACGAAAATCCTTTAGAACTAAGTTAAATATATTATTATTATTTAATTAGCTATTAGATTTTATTAATATTTATAAGTAATTTTACAAAAAACCGAGATAAAAAAGAAAAGAATTTCAATTAAATTATGTGTAGGGAACTTTTGTACTGTCGTCATTAGTTTAAATTCATGACATCAAGAAATTCGGTACTCTTCATTAGTACTCCCTCCGTTCTTAATGTTCATGTCATTTCTTATTTCAACTATTCACAAGTAGAGAGAATCTTACAAATAACTACTAATGTATAAGAATAATATAGTGATGTGGGATCTTGTTTGATTCGTATTATTGCATAGGTTATTAATATTTAATCGTTATAATTTTTCACAAATATATAATTAAAGATATAAAACGATACCAAAAAATGCATTGAAAACGTATGAACAGTAAGTCAGTAACTGACAGGAACATTATGAAATAGAGGGAGTATGAGATCTTCTAATTTCCATCAATATATAAGAATGAGTATAATCATGTGTTTCAGAATTTAGATTAATCTTACTGTATAAAATTGATTTACGATTGTCATATGTGTTATATAAAATTTATTACGATAATATTGTATTGTATAGTACGAAGTATTGGAGTATACTATTATGATATAATAAAAGATATTTCGTTGTCTAAATTTTGCTTAAAATAATTAGATTTCGTTTAATGTGTATATTATATAATTGGATATTACAATTTTATAATAATTATAAACTATATATGATAAGAAGAATCTTTTAGAATTATGTAAACATATTTTTATTACTCCGTATTTTTATTAGCTAATAGATTTAATTAAATATGTTAGTTATTAATATAAATAATTTTACAAAAAAAATAAAATAAAATAAGAAAATTAGTTTTGGAGGGAAATTTTTTAACCAGAGAGCGCCATGGTGGCACTTCTTGTTTCTGCTTTAGTATATATGTTTAGATTGTAATATTTTTAGGTTGCTTAATCAAATCAAATTTTTAGTTATAGTTTTTCAGTTTGCTAATCACCATCATTTTGGGTACCCTTACCTAGGTAGGCTATAACAACATGGTATCACAAGCAGTATGTTCGTGGTGGCCGTGGTTGGAGTATAGCCGTGGTGGCTATTACCTGGGGTTAGACTATGACAATTTTTTATTTTTATTTTTTTTTCCAAAAAAAGAGAAAGAAAAACTTGGGAGATATCATATAGCATCCTTCCTCCTGTTTCTTACTGTTTACTTTTCAAAGTTTGAATCTTTATTTTGTTAAAAAAAAGGGTTGAATCTTGTCATTTCATAACTCTTATTTTGCTCTTTGGTATCAATGGGGCATTGGCGTGGCTTGATTAGAAAAGGTTTTGTAGATTTCTTCAATAGTTTCTAGATTGGGGGAAGTTACGTGGCGTGGCTTGTTTAATGGAAGAATTCAAGGGAAAGATTTGGAAGATGGAAGAGTACTTTTAGCTTTTTTTTTGGTTGAATGAAGAGGAGGAGTTTCGGGTAGCTTGTGTCGCGCTCGACGGAGAAGCTTGGTGTTGGTTTGGACAGGAACACCAGTAGCGGCCCTTCTACCGGTGGGACGAGTTGAAGCTGCTACTTGTGCTACGTTTTGGTTCCTCACCAACGTCCTTTTGGGAGCTCCTAACTCTGATACGGTTTTAGTGGTGGCTTGAGTAGTGTTGCAAAAGCCAATTTACACACAGGAACGTTGAAGAAAGACAAGTGTGTCTCACAGAAAATGGGGATCGCGGTGTTGGATTTGGGATTTAGTAGAGGGTCTGTTGGATCGGTTTGGTTGAGTGGCAGAGGAAAGGGTGCATGAAAGTTGGCGTCATAGGAAGTGGTCATGTGGTCGTCTTAGCAGCAAAAATCAGGTGGTGGAGCTACTAGATTTTGATGAAGTGAATAGTACATGCAAGAACGGGTCTTTGTGTTTGAAGCCGGCAACAAACTCGTCGGAGGTCGAATCAAAGACGTGGCTACTCTGAATGTTATCGCCAATAATAGTAGAGGTGATGGTCAGAGAAAAGGCTACGTAGTTGACAGTGGTATGGTGTGTCTAAGAGTTTTTGGAGAAGAAGCTAAAGATTTCAGAAGAACAGGGAAGGGGTAAGTTGGTAAAAGCATCATTTTTGGTCATGGTCAAAGAGGGCAATGCACCAAACCCACGTGCCATGCATTGTGAAGAGTCACAATACTCACAAGCTGTCAAGAAAACAACAAATGAACTATTAGTGGCCCTACCGAAGAGACACCAATTTCTTCTTACTCTCGAAACAGTTTTGAGACTTTTCCTTTAGAACTCATGTTATACAACCATCCTATCCATCTAAATTTTCATCTTTTAACTTCTCCAACTTTACAACCCAATAGTCTCACTCTTACCTCTTCTAGCAGTCTACAAATCTGCATCAACTCGACATTTATGTTCTCAGTCCACCACCTAGCCAACTCCCAAGACCCAATGGCAACTTTCAACTCATATATACTTCCAAACCCGCTCCATTACAACTTCCTTCCAAGTTGAATTCACTCATTCCGCTACTAAGGAAATAGATGTATTACTAATGAAGACTTAGAGCGACAGTGGAAGTCGAGCATCCCAATGGCCAACAAAGCATTTCCCCTTGCTATCAAAGCCAAGCATGTACTGTATATTACTATCCTAAATTTACAATGCAGCACCATTTCACTCTACCATAATAGCCATATACTCCCATCGCATGAGCATGATGTTTAGTCTTATGCTCCGCCAATTACTTCCACCTTGAGGACAAGGTGGGTCTTTTAAGAGAGGGGGGTATTTTAGGACAAGAAGATTTTTGGTTAATTTATAATAAGTTAGATATCAAGAATTAGAAGAACTTTTTAGAGTTTCCTAAGGTTTCATCAGTCTATAACAACTACATGGTATTAGAGTCATCCGGTCATGGTGGCCGGAGTACTCTTCTAACAGCCATTGCTGAGAGTTTATGTCGCCAAGTGTTTTCGGTGGCAGGGGGTATGGTGGTGAGTAGAGAGGTACAAGAGGTTGCAAAGGGCATTGCCTTGAGA
>SNQN01001947.1:18786-41263 GCA_008642245.1 Bassia scoparia
TTTAGAGTTTTGATTAAAAATCAGAGTTTTTACGTGTAAAAAATCTAAACTCTTGTTTGGTGGGAGAGTTTCAAGATAGAGTTTTGGAACCAAAACTCTCATTTTCAAAAAGCTCATAAGAAAGCTTTTTATTAGGATTTTGTATAAGTTCAATTTTTTTGACAAAACTACCACTTTAATTATGATTTCCTTACCTAACTCATTCACTCCTCATAAACAATTGTCTTAAATGTCATTTCAACACAACAACTTTTAACAATCAGCTAAATGTTACAAACACAATATTAAAACACAGCATCAAAAACTCTAAACAAAAAAAGTTAAAATTCTAACAGACTCTAAACTCTAAACTCTAACAGCAGTTGTAACTGAAATGCTACACTTTTAAAAGAACAGACTCATGGAGATATAGAGAGGAAAAATAAGGGAGACCAATGTGATTGGGAAAGATACTGAGAAATAATTGCCAAAAAGGAGTGTAACATTTATTGTAAAAACTTACAAATAGAAAGTGGAACGTTTACAGAGAAGTAAATACTTTCAAAGTCCTTACTTTCAAAAAAAAAAAAATTGTTTTGAAGTTAGCGTTGCTTCTCCTTATATAGACAAGAAGTGTTGAAAGAGCTTTTTTTGGCATGACTCTTCTAAAGTTAAGTTGTTTGGTAGCATAAAAGATTAATATTGAATAATATTTGATAATTTATCTAGGAAGTTGTCCTTATAGATGTTGTCTAATGCTATTGTCCCTATTGTAAATTGTTCCAAATATGAGAATTGGGGCGAGCAGTTTTAATGAAGTTGATGCATCGTTAGGATTTGTAGCATATAGCTATTATATTTTGAGTTCTCAAATTTTTATATATTAATCTTCCAAGTTTTATAATTTTTCTTTGGAAAATCTACCCCTAGTCTATTAAACTCTCCCCTATACATATATTTGACACATGGAAAATCCCTTCTCTCACAATCACACCCTCCTCCTCACAATGCACTGGCTCTTCTTTTCAATGACGCATCATTCTACAATTATTCCTCTAATTTCAAGTTTTAATTATATAAGCATTGCTTTATTGCTTTTCATAATCTTTTCAAATCTCTTACTCATAAGTTTCTCTCTTCACTTCATTTTATCAGTTTTATCTTTAGGGTTCGTTTACTTCAGCTGAAAAAACAAGTGACCTGAACTAAATATTTTATGAGAGAAGGAATTAGGTTAGAAAACGACACTAATTGAAAACAAGTTGAAGTAAATAGTCCCTTATAGTGTATACAACGATGCTTTAACTCAATTTTTCCTTATTTTTCCCACATTTAGTTGTTTCAACTTTCATGTCGTCTTTTTATTCAATATTTTCAAAATTATACCAAGATTAAGTTTAACATGGGTAAAAATAAACTAGGTTGTCATTATAAGCCAACCTTTGCCGATGTGCTCAATTTAAGTCATTTTTTTATTAACTAATAATAAGTCAAGGTTGCAAGCGTTTCTTTTAATGTGTTGAGTGACGTGAGAGGAGAGAGTGAGAAGTACGGTGGGTTAGGACTGAGGAATGAAGATGGAAGGGAGATAAATTATATGTTAAAAAAAATGTTGAAAAATTAATTTAATAATAATAAATATATATGTTAGGATCAAGTGTGATTTCCTTTTCTCTTTAGTCTTCAAAAAGTGTCAAATTAATGTACCTTCTGTAAAATCTCCATGAGTGGCTAGGTCTGCTTTGCACGGGCACCAGTCCCACCACCACAACAGCCTTCACGCGACTGCATCAGCAGGGTAGACTAGCTAGCTCCTCTTGTTGTCTCAATTCCTAAACTTGTTGGAATTTCGAAACAATTAAAAATCAGACAAAATTAGGAAACACTTCAAATTTATTTGGAAAAATTGAAATTAATAATCCACCTTTGGTGGTCTTCTAATAATAATCCCAAGTGGAGTGAAATTTTTATTATCCCACCTCTTACCCAATCTGCTCAAAATGGATCTTTTTACCATTACCTGTACAATAGGTTATATTTTGTTTTCATTTTTTAATAAATAAATACCTATAACCCCCTCAAACCCCACTACCCCACCATCTCACACTGCACGACGCCCACCCGAGCTCAAGCACCACTCGTTTGCCTTGCTTTCCCTTCTCACTGTCGCAATCACCACCGACGAATTGACCTACTCACTCTCACCACCATCCATGAACCCACACTCACCCACAAACAGAGTCAAAACACCCACTCACACTCACAATCTCACTTACCAGTTACCCACACCACCACACACTCTCCGACAAACCACACACGAACATTCACCCGCGTTGGCCACAAAACCACCACACCACTCACGAACTCACACCACCACAAAAACCTAACTACCTCATCAACATCAATTTACTGTTAATCTTAGTGGAGAGATTGGAGACGCAACAACAAATTGGCAATCAGCGCCGACGACGAGGATTTTGGGTTGATAGAGGCATGGTGGCGATGAGGATTGAGGAGTTTGGGCTGACAGAGGCGTGGCGGCGATGAGGATTGAGGAGTTTGGGTTGATAGAGGCTAGGCTACAAGCTGCGTCGAGGTCGCGCCGGTGGCTGAGAGTAGTATCGTGGTGCGCGGTGATGTCACGCCGGATGTTTTGGTTGTCGGATTTACAATTTGCCGAGAGCAGAGACGGTGGTGGAGTTGCGTGAGATGACCAACGAAGTTGGGAGTTGAAGTTTCAAGGGGTTGCTGAAATGTAATGGCAAAACAGGAAAAAAAAAAAAAGGAAAAAGAAATAACCGGGAGTTTAGGAAGGAAACCTCCCACAACCGGTTACTAAAATGTAATGGCCTATTTTGAGAATACTTAGGTGCTAATTAGGATTAACTAAAATTTTGTCTCACTTCGGATTAATAACAGAAGACCACCAAAAGGTGGGATTATTAAATTCAATTTTCCAATTTATTTTCACTTTTGATTCAATTGAAATTAGGATATATGAAAATTAAAAAGAAATTCAAAATAAGGAGGAAAGAGATGAAAGTCACATTGAATTTTTATGGAAAGTTTGTTGAAAAGTAAAATCTTACTGATGAGTGAACATTAAAAGTTGGTCGGCGTTTTGCCAGAGTGCAGAGTGAACAAGAGAGGTGGAGATCGCAAGGTGAGGTTAGCATGAGCCATGAGGATTTTCAATCAATCAAAACCGTATCCCAATAAGGGGGTTTGGCTAACGTGAACAAAGTGATTATTCCGAGGTCATCCACATAGATTTTCCTCCTCCGCTCTCTACGATCGAGAACCTCACTCTCTTGCAAATCCAACTGTTTCATGTCCTTTCTAACTCTTCCCACCAAGTCATTTTTGTCTCCTCTACTCATTTAAAATCCCTGATCTTTCTTCCACTCTCGCACGGGCCCCTTAGGTCTTCGTTTACATGCCAAACCAACACAAGCGGTTTTCCCTTAACTACTTGCAATATCTGCACACCAACTTTCCGAGGATACTTCATTTCTTATTCTTGCTTGCAATATCTGCTGTAATGCTAGGATTTTGATTTTCAAAAATACAAAAAATGAATAAAGTTCCTTTTGTTGCGCCCTGTGGTGCTCGTGTATAATATGAAACATTCTTTCAGTATTATAATACATTAGTTGTAGTTCTAATGGTGGTTTTGATGGGTGTTGGCATCGACGGAAGACCTGATGGTGCTGTAAAGTACGTGGTAGAAATTTTTGTACAGTTCTATAACTCATAATTACGAAGAATGTGATTGAATGTAGTTTTAATACCCCAAGGGTGTTTATGAAATAGTAGAGTTCTGGCAGGTTCATTGATACGGGTACGGGACATGTACGGGTACGGGACGAAATACCGCAAATCTAAACATTTCAGGGTACGGCTTGGGGACGGTGAATTTTAGTTATAAATTTTATTTTTTTAAAAAATAAACAAATAATTTAAGCTGTCGATTCAACAAGATAAAAATAAATAAATAAATCTAGCATGTTTTAAAAATAATCACAAATTCAAATACTAAAAAATCTAGAATTCATCAATCAGTAAGCTATTATCCCAAATAATAAACAAACAAAATTAAAATTAAATGCATATAAACTACTTGTATAAAGTGAATACGAAGTACTATTTTCCCTTCAAAAAAAGTCCTCTGTTCTTAACAAAATACTCCTTATAAAGCATAAACCCATGAAGATCCAACATGAGTTACTATTGCAAGGGAGCATCGCGTAGCCATGTCTGCCACCATCGCGTAGCATGTGTATTAAATAACTGTATTCTGTTTTTTAAATTAAAAGGCCAAAATTGCCTTTAAGGACGCGTGAATCTCAACGTCGTCCTGAAACGTCCCAATAGTCACGCTGTCCCCTAAAGTCAACGCATCCCGATGGCGTCCCCGACGCGCCTCTGTCCCGTCTCGTCCACGGTACGGGGGATGCCCGATCATATGGCGTCCCCGTGCAACATAGGTTTCTGCTTTAAAACCCAAACTGGAAATGCTTCCAATCAAATTGCTGAATTTAACAAATTTATACAACAACAAATCCAAGTTTTTTGCTCAATAAATCTTAGTAATATGTCGATGGGTGGTTTCTGTTCACAATACCAATCAGATTTTATGGTATATATTAATATAATTGCCTTTCTTATGCAGGATATAGGTTCTAATTCTCCAGAAGGAATGATGTGAAAAACCTGCATAAGTCGTTAACATTCTTGATCGAGTTACCTGATGTAGTATGCTGAGTCCAATGCAATGGCTGAAGGAATCTAAGGCATAGCTATCCCCTCCTGAAGTCCAAATAGTGGCAACTTTTTTCTGCAGTGGGTTATCAATGTTGTATCATCAATCAAGTCGTTTATGCGATTTGGATAACTATGAATAGTCCTGAAGCAAACTGGTTGTACAGTGTTCAAGACTCGAGCGATTTCCTCGTTGTAACACTGGTTGTTGCGCCTGCGCCTGAATTGATGCACACTTTTGCTCTCTGTCGGGTCATTGGCTATGTATTTCTTCTTTTCAATTGTTGGTGACAGTCTTCATATCAAAATTTATATCCTGATCTTGGAAAATACAAAAAGACTCTCTACTACACATGCAAATTTAATACTATGGCATTCTTATCATACTTTATAATTCTTAAATAAACAGCATGTTAAGCATCAATATTATTAATCAAGGGTTATTTTAGGAAATCACAATAATCGGTACAAGTTAGAAGAGTTAGTATTATGCAGTTTTCTCTATAAACTAGTATTCAGGCCGAGCGTTGTCCTGGGTCATACATTTTTATTTTACTTTTGTAAATATATTTATTTTACCTATTAATTGATATCATCATTTTTTATACATGTGATAATGTATAAGAATTGATATAATGAAATTATGGTTCTATAAATAGTCAAGCAAGCTGTGAAACTTCATAAAATATGAAAATATTATGCTGTAGTATTTTCAAGGAACGGAGTTTCAAACTTAATACTTATAAAAAAATATTCTAT
This sequence comes from Bassia scoparia, assembly GCA_008642245.1. Classification (NCBI taxonomy): domain Eukaryota; kingdom Viridiplantae; phylum Streptophyta; class Magnoliopsida; order Caryophyllales; family Amaranthaceae; genus Bassia; species Bassia scoparia. The sequence goes on from SNQN01001947.1 coordinate 24,286, forward strand.
GCTGGTTGTTGTTATTATAGATTGAATGTTGCATACTTAAATTGTTCAATCCACATGACCCCAAGTTAAAAAATGATGTATTTTGTAGTGAATCAAGTCAATGATTGAGCCAACATAAAAATATAATTAATGCAACTAAGTTTGAAATATGTTATCATCCTCTATTTTCATACTCGTATTGTTTTTTTTTTTTTTTTTAAGAATTTGCAATATACATGCACCATTACCCCAATTTAAAATAATGTGGTCTCAAAAATGAAAAGTTTTATTATGTGAAATTTAATTGTAAATATGATTAATTATATGACAACAGTGACATGCTATGTCAGTGATTATCTACCGCAGATAGGAAAGATTATGGCGATGGAAGATCTTACAAGCGGTTGTCGTGGTGTTGTTGTGAGAGAGGTTTTGGAAAGGCTTAAAATGGGTGGGGATGTCAAAAGTCCATCCTCATCAATCATGTTTGACAAAAGCACTAAGAAGATGGAAAGGGTGAAGCATAAAYTAGGGGACAATAAAGATTCCAATATTGGTGGTGAGATTCCAATACCCTCATCACCAACGGAAACAAGAAAGGGACCAGTAACCAGTGTAAGCACTGTCGAAGAGGGGAAAGAACAGACGGACATGTTTGATGCTGGATCAGGCTCAGGTAGTGGGTCTGGTAGTTCATGTGGTAGTGATCCATGTGTTATCGCTATTGGAGGAAAGGGGTAAGGAAGGCTAAAATTAATGGTGGGCGAGGACTTGATGCGGGAACAACTGAGGTTGATCCATTCAGAAAACTAGGTTTGTGGCCGAAAATCGCTCATGTATTGGTGGACCCGTTCTTGGTGGCTTGAAAGGAGGAGGTTTTGTGAAAGGTGGTGGTCGAGAAGAGGGTTGAAAGAGTGGCAGATAAGGTGAAGGAAGGATTTTTTGCTATGAATTTGGAGGTGGGCCTGATGGGTCGATGCAACGGAGTGGGCGAAAAGATGAGTTTGTGAAGGGAGGTGACGGTGCAAGTGGGTCCGGTGGAGGACCCGGTGAATTCACCGGAGGTCTCATTAGAGGTGTGGCTCGTGTCGGCAAAGCAATTGGTGGTGACAATAATGAAACTTTAAGCAGTACTGAAACTTGCGTGTTGTTAGGRAGAGAGGAAAGTGACAGTGACTTGAAGAACAATCTAGATATTAGYGGTAAGGATAGTTTGGTAAATTTCCACAAGGGAAGGTTGGTTGCTGAAATATTAGACATGGGGTCARGTGGCCTTTACCAAACTAGTCACCTGTCATTATTTCCATTAAGCAAGGATTTCAGTAAACAACTTCAACAAGGATTTCCTTTTGAGTTTGAACCTATTAATTCTAGGCCCATTTATTTCTCACAAGACCATATTTCCCAAACCAAATGTCAACCCACTTTGTTACCCTATGATCCCTATAGCCCCCATGTGATTATACTTACTCGCAACCCATCTCTTACTCCATCCATTACGATAGCCTAGAGGTGATCAAATAAGTCCGGGGGTCGGGCTAGGTCCAACTCTGCACGAAAATTTAGCGGGCTTTGGACATGCCCGATTTTTCCGAAACTTTGGTAGGCTTTGATCTTCACTTTTTTTGCATTTTAGTTAATTTTTGGGGGGCGGACCGAAAAAGTCCGAAAAGCCCGCCAAATCCGCTCCAATTTTTCGGACTTTGGGCAACAATTTTAGGCTCGATTTCAAACTCGGCCCAATTAAAGGGCCTAATTTCACATGTCAAGCCCGGGCCGAACTCGGCCCGGCTCGGCCCATGATCACCTCTACGATAGCCCCAAATTAGGCCCCTATCATATCCATCAAGACACTCATACAACCAAGCCCATATTTGTCAACAACCACCCAACACCCATATTTCAAATTRAGTTTCTACAACACATTTACCCGATTATTCACTCCATGATGCAGACCACTTCACTCACCCATCAACCAAACGCCCACTRGAAGCTCTCATKCAACGCTCGGGATTGCAAGGCCAATCCCACCTTTAGGACAAGGTGGGGACTTTAGGGGGACGATATTGTTATGCAGCAATATTATTAATCAAGGGTTATTTTAGGAAATACACAATAACTTAGTACAAGTTAGAAGAGTATAGTATTATGCATGTTTTCTCTATAAATAAAGCCAAGTAGGAGAGAGAGGGATATGTTGAAAAATGATGAGTTTATTCTCTTGTATTTCACTACTTGGGGTATTATTTTAGGGCTATTGTAACGTTTTTAGGTTGCTTAATCAAATCAGATTTTCAGTTATAYTTTTCAGGTTTGCTAATCACCACCATGTTCGGGTACCCTTACCCAGGCTATGACACAGCACAGTTCGAGTATGGCTCATTGTTATATTCCAGTGATCACTACGTAGCTTAATATATTGTTGTGTTACTTTGTACCAGTATATTCTAACTTCTAAGCCATTTATATGACACTTGGTTTGATAAAATGACACTCTCTATTTTACATGCTATTACTGATTACCATTATAATAAAATGTAACCATATAAAAAAGTTAATAGTATAGAGTCATCATGTATATTAGACAAGTCAAACAAGAATCACATGATGACATTATTATTTGTCACCTTCAATTATTAGACATTCCACATATTTCAAAGTACCCCTATCCACCAAGTAAAAATTTTCTCTCGCTTTCAACAGCACCACTCTCCCATTGCAACCTAGCACAAAGCAACACACATCAGAATCCTCCGGAACACATCACACCACCCTGCTAGTGACCCGCCACTGCTACAAGTCCTGAACCATGAGCTTTAACACACCACTGCCATAAGCCCTGATCCACTAGTCCATAGAACRTGAAACCCATGTTCAAGCTACGATTAAACCATGAGCAACGCCCCCAAACAACGAACCAGCCCCAAGCCAAAATTTAACCAGAAGATGTTAGTTGATTTTTTAATTAAAAAAATTGGGGCATCAAATCATGGAGGTTGCCCTAAACCAAGCATTGTGGTCGCGTCAAATTGAGCAATTTGAGAAAAAAATATGGTGGCTCATGGTTGTTTAGGGCAAGAGTAATATGGGAAACTTGACCTTGAAATAAGGGTGACGATTAGCAGTTCGGTACAACGGTTAGCAAACTTGACCTTGAAATAATGGTTATAAAGAGAGAGATTGGGAGCGTATGAATAGTAATGGCAGGATCTTCATGGAACAGAGGGAGTATGCAATAATAAATATAAATAATAATAAATAACAAAATAAAATATATAATTAATAAGTGGAATGAGAGGGAAAATATGAAGGGGTGGGGATTGCTTTAGTATATGTTATTAGATTTGATTCTAGGGTGGACCTTGAGCAAATAATTTAGGGGGGCAGTTTTGATCCTTGGATCTCCTAGTTAAATATTAAACAACCTTACCACTGTTAAATACTCCCTAACTATTATTATTAAAATATAGGGCAAAATATTAATTAATCTCTTTAATATAAGGGAAGGGGGCAGCAATAGTGTCCCCTATGAACTTACATTTCTACCTAATGAATATAATTAATTTTGAACATTTTTTATAAAAAAAACATTCAAGCAACTCAATGTCAACATAAACACAAATTTAAGTGCAAGTTTTGAAGAAGAATTTAAAATTAAAGATATTTTGCCATTAATTTCTCAATCAATCAAAAACTGTAATATTTGTAAATGATTTCATAAAATATGCAAAATTGAAAATTATTAACACTTACTCTATTATATAAGCCAAGGGGAACAATGTGTCCCTCTAGGCTATTACAATAAATACCCTTGCAATTAGTATTATTTTAAATAAATAACAATAAAGTCAAATTAATAAAGTATCATATTTAATCAAAATTTTGGTAAGTGAAATTGAATAATAAACACATAAAATTTATACCAAAATTTAATGAAATTAATGCAATCAATGAAATATTAAACAAAATAGCAACGTTATTCAAATTTAAAATATAACTTGAAAAATGTACAAAGGAGTAAAGGACTATTTATATTGTTATGCGGAGTATATATTTATTTATAACGTATTTGTCAAAATACAAATTAAAATTTTAAATTATCCAACCATAAACAAGCGAAGAAATAAAATTAACTTGTTCACAATGAACAGTGACGGACCATTTTGACCTTGCCATATGCCACGTCGACCATTTTGTCCTTCGCCATTCTTCAACGACAACTGACTCTCATCCTTCTTCCTCTCCAGTCTCCACACATTCTTTTCTGCTATTTTTCTTCCTCGCCCTTACCCTCATCTTTTCTTTCTTTGGTTTTCATCTTTTTCCCTCTTGCTCAGATTCATCACATCTTCCCTCACTACCTCCATCTCCTTCGCTCAGATTCGTTGTATGGCTCTGTTTTTTTTTCCCCTGCGATGGTTCTCATCTAATTATCCCGTTTTCCGTCGCCGTTCACCGCCGTTCTTTACGGTGTCACGGGTCGTGTTGGTGGGTCCGCAACAAGTCGGGTGTCTGCTACCCAGGCCGATTGAAAAGGGATTTGAGTTAATGTTCGTTGTTGGGGCTTAAGAGGAGCTTTGGTGCCATGGATTTTGCAGTAAGAGTTTCTTGAATTACGAATTCATATTCCCGGATTCATTTGTAATTAGGGTTCAAATTTAATTTATTGTTGAATTAGGTTTGATTTTTTGTAGATCTAGAGGTTTTATCATGAATTCCGAAATTCCTAATTTTGGGTTTTCTTATTTTGATTTTGGGGTTTTCGTACACTGGTTTTCGGGTTTTGATTTTGAATTTTCGATGTCTATTTTTGGGTGTTTTAGATCGGGGTTTGTGAGGGATTGGGTTTAGGGTGTTAGTTTCTCCCAGATCTGAAGGTTGTGTTCGAATTTGAATTTGCTTTGGGTGTTTTTGTTTGAAACGGTTTTCGTGTTTTTGTTGAGGTGGATTTTAGGGTTGGGTGGTGGTGTGGTGGTTTTGGATTTGCGATTTTGGGACAAAGGTTTTTGGAATCGATGGTGAGGTCGTGGTGGTTTTGGAGTAGGAGTGGTGGTTGTGTGTTGGAATGGTTGAAGGGTGGTGGAGTGGGTATCTTCGTGTTGGATTAGTTTTCTTGGTGGTTTTATTTTTTTTATTTTTTTTGGAGTTTTGGGGTTTTGGTTCGAATTGGGGTTGGTTTGAATTTTAATTTTTAGTAAGATCTACCAGAATTCTCTACAACAAAACATAGAAAAAAACAACCTTAATTTCCTTAAATCATTGTTAAAAATAACCCTGTTTTCCAGAGAATAATATCATCGTCTCACTCATTCCCCATTTCAAAGGTAAGTTTTGCACAGAGCCCTAATTTTTTATTACCAATTTTATGTTCTTACATTTTGTTATTAGATCTGTTTTTTAATTGAAATTTCTGGTTGATTTTTGCCATTCTTGGTTTCGATGTTGAGTTAAAAGGGTTAAGGTTGGCAATGTTTGTGATTTATGGTGATGTGTGGAAGTAATTGCTCTTAGTTTTTAAGCCTGAATCCTGGTCACTCATTATTAAATTCTTACTTCTTGTAGATTTTTTAAAATAATGGTGGGCTTGCAAAAGTCTTGTGCAGCAGGATGTAATGTCAGCATTGCAGCTGCAGACAATGGGTGTTGAGCAGCTTATGCGCATTCCCCCTTAAATTCCACCTTTGGTGCCACCTGCTACTGGCGCGAATGTTGCTATGCCACCGCCTCAGCGCTGCCGCCAATTGCACCATCGGCAAGAGGCGGAGAAGCGTTGCAAAGCCGAAAAATGATAACCCAGGAGTACTTTCTGCTGGGTTCGATCCTGAGGCCCTTGAACGTGGGGTGAAAGCTGTTCCGAAAGGCTTTGAAAAAGTTGGTATTGGTTTGTTTGCTATTGAAGGATCGTTAGCAAAAACTGAGACGTGATTTCCAGTAAGAAGGGTATTAATTTCAAAAGCTTAAACTTGCTATAAAATGTTTTGCTTAAATTACATTGATTTTCTCTAACTAAGAGTGGAAATGATTTAGGAAGTTCGGGAGGCACGGCAATGCAGAATGTTCAGAGAAGGTGAAAGAGTTTGGAAAATCGAAATTGGAAGAAGTGACTGCAAGAGTTGGTTGCTTGAGAAAGCAAAGGTCTTTTGTTATTTAGACAGCAATATATTCTTTGTGGCTATTTGGTGAAAGGAATTTGAATATTACATGTATTGTAGAATCATGCTGGTGGTTTAATGCAGGTTGTCAGCTTACTGTAAGAATGAGAAAAAAGGACTACCGCATACTTCACTTGTTACGATCGATCAGCGAGGTTGATCTCAATTGAGCAATCAACCACCCAATCAGGTGGGTTGCTTCTTTAATCATATTATCAAATATTGGTGTGGTTGCATAGAGTTCCTCTATGGAATGAATTACATGGGAACAAAGTTAGTTTTGTTTGTGGATGTAACATATTGGAAATTTTTAGGCACAATGATTGGCCTCTTGCTTGCTTTGTATCTTCCTTGTAATAGGATATAAGCAGATATGTCTTATATTCCCTTTTCATAAAACTGTTTCTAAGGATTACTTGGTAAACCTGGTGAAAGCTGTATTGACTTTAACCAAAATTGCCTCTGATATGAAGCAATGACCCTAATCTTAATATTTTTCAGTGAAGAATCCATAAAATTCTCTTGAAGGCAGCTTGAAACTAAACTAGCTTTTTCTCCACCTTTGTTTAAAGTCCTCCCACTTAATACCAATGTAAAGTCAGTCTTCGTTTTTGAAGAATTAGCAGGGATACTAATTCTCTCACCCTCAAATTTGTTCCTCTAAGGACAGTATTTCAGTTGTTTATATAAAATAGAATATATTTGTTTTCTTGTAAATCAAGTCTTAAATTATGTGGGGTTTTGAATTCAAGGCTGCTCACATTTAGACCACTTCAGATTTTCCAGCCAATGCGAGACCTATATTAGCGAGGTAACTTTTGTATGAATGTCAATGCTGGTGTTTTGATACAGTTATATACGCCTTTTTTAGAATGCAAATGATTAAAATAAAATCAATTATGTATATGTAACTAGAAAAAAATGATGACTTGATTATTGTTGATTGGTTTATTATTCCGTCGTTGATTTATGCGTGATTACTTGATTATTTTGCAGGATAAGGGCCATTCTTTTAACAAACTATGACATGAATGGCAATGAAAAATAATTGGCATGGAAAGGCTATTATGATGAGGATTGTGATGAGACCCTCTTTGACTACAGAACTTACGAGGTAGTTCACTAGCAATATATGTATCATTATTTTTTTATCTTTGTATGAGAATGGTATGTTGTCTTTTAACTGTGTAGTGTTGCTATTAGTGTACTTCATGAATTCCAGTGATTTCAGTTGCCTTTCTACTTGCTTTTGTCGCAATTTCTTGTGAATGTAATTGTCAGCTCGTTTTTGTGCCATGGATCCATTTGTGCAATTGCTCGCTTTAATCTTCCTTTGCACATCATTCTACCTTCTTTTGTTTTAATAATCAATCCAGGGCCAATCTTATCAAAGAATCCATGTACACAAAGAGCCAAGAGTTTGCTTGTATACCATGCTGCTAAACATCTTTCCTGATATTGGACGACGAGCATTGGGCATATGGAGAGAACACTGTATCAAGTATTTATGTGTGCAGAGCTATACACTGGTCCGTAATAGGTTTCTAATTGTTGAAGGGGGAAATCTGCTAACCTCTTTCCGGAAAATGGAATCAGTACATGTGGGATAGAAATGAGGAAAGAGAGTTGTTCATGATTGTTGCATCTTCTTATTACCCTTCTGTTTGCACTGAAAAACTTGAGTATCCTTTCTTCCATTCTCCGCTAACAGGTCTTTCTTGTCTTCTGTTGTGATTATTGTGGCGGTTTTATGGGTTGGGCGCCTTATGTGTCGGGTTCCACAAAGAAGGAGCTTTAAAATTGTCAGGTTTATCCTAACAGCGAATGTTGGTTGTGTGAGCTTCTATTAATGCGCTCATCCTGTTTTCCCACCTTAGACAACTCCCATGAAGAAATGACCACAACTCACAAGTACAATTCCCATCTATCTAAGACAAGAAGTATGCGCCTGTCTCAAATTTCTGTCAATAATTTCTTGCAGAATATGTTATGTTCATCTTATGTCATCTTGCATTTTCATTCATGTCGTGTGTTGTTATACTGAATTTAGAGAATGGCTTCTTCTTAGCCTTTTATATCTGTCCATTGTCCGTCCAACCAAACACTTACATTGTGTTTTTTCGCTCAGTACTAATACTGTGTTTCACTCTGCATGACCATAAGTTATTCTTCCATAGCAATATTTGGATCATCTGATGTTTGGTTCAAATTAGATCCAGAAATAACTCTGAACCTTGCCTACTAACAAGCTTAGCTCGAAAGTGGCAATATTACCCACAATTAGTCAGGCCCGCTTTCAAAATATGCACTTATGTTAGAACCAGTTTGCAACGCTACAGAGAAGCTGGTTTCCAAACTAACCACAAGAAGAGGTCCTTCAGTATACTAATCCGAACTGCTTTGTCGCGTCACAAGTCCATTATGCACTGGTTGTTTCCATTCTTCGGGCCAGCTGATCACTTGTTGGGCGTTTTAAAGCGTTACGGCTTCAATTCACTTTCCATGCTCAGCTACTTAAGATCTCTGGCGCAAACCTGGATATTATGAGAAGATGTTGGTCATAGCTGCTATCGGTTTCGCTTATTATTGCTTGTATTTGGTACCTATCACTTCTTTGTACAACTTATACATGGGACTGTTTTGTGTCATTAAACTCTTTTATTCTACTGCTGTATGAAATGATTACACGAAAGGAGAAAAAATAATCGATTTATTTCTGATAATTGCGCTATATTAAATTTACAGTATGGCACTTATGTTTTATTCAAGTACTTATAAGTTTTTTTATCACAACATCATCGTCATTTCGAAATCTGAAAAATTGACTGTACGTATTGTAATGAGTTGGAAGACTAAATGTTCCATGGATTCGATGGCAATTCCATTTTATTGAATTTGAGAGAATTGAAAACTTTTAGATTGAGAATTTTATTGAAATGATTAGGAGTACAATTTACACAGCAGATCAATTCATCCAAGCTTTAAATGCAATACACATATAATATATATATATATATATATATATATATATATATATATATATATATATATATTATATATATATATATATATATATATAATATACACACTTTCCGTAATCCAACTAACATAAACTGAACGGTTTTTTAAGATAGTAAATGTTCACTCATTTTAAGATATTAGAAGATATGTACGTTTTAAATTTACAGATTGTTATGCGTAATTACCTCATATCCGAAAAACCCGCAAATGATTAAAATATACCTAAAGTGGACGCGGCATTGCATTGCAAATGATTTAAAATATAACCTAAAGTGAGCCTTTTGTATACAGTACTAATCGCCGTTTTAGATTAGGATAATGAGGAAAACATTTCAGAGAATGATTCTGATTCTTCAATACTTCGATTTGATCCTTCATTTAGTAGCACTAAGTTTTGACACAATGTTATAATTAATTTAATTTTGGTCTTTTGGTAAGTTATGAGAATTGACAAAATGTATTCCGCTCTTTGTATTTTATCGAAGCTATTGTCACTTTACATCATTACACTTAAATATATACTCAATGGATATGTAACAAAATCATTAAACATAAACATATACAAGTTATCAAAAATGATTTAGACTAAATTAATTCTAAAATATGCCCAATATTGAAAATAAACTTATACCATAGTTAACTTTCCTTTTGTTTCGTTGTTACCATCAAAGGATATCTAATATGAAGACTTGTATCATTATATTTATCTACTATAGATTTTCAATATGAAAAATTGAAATTGTCTTATAGTTACTCCTAATTATTTAGTTTTTAACTTTTTTGATAATTATTAAGCTATACTAATTTTCTTGACGCTTACATCAATAATATTAATTATCAAGTATAATAAAATCTCGTCAAAAAATAAGTATAATAAAAGTGGAACACGAATGCGCCTCGTGGAACACTTAGTATTATATTAAAAATAAGTAAGTTTGAGAAAGTTAGATTTTATTCGTGATGGCGAGCCAAAAATGCCAGTATCTTAACAAGCCAAAGGAGATCTGGCACATTCTTGTATGTTCCTAAATTCATTATTCTTCTGATTTCTTTGTGGACATTCACTATGCGCAGTCGATTTTTTCGCAAGATAATTGTTAAGGTATGTATTCTCTCATCCCCTGTTCTTATAGGTGTCATTATCGGGCAGATTGTGTTTAGGGCGATTTATTTGTGTAATCTGGGCTAATTTTCCTGGAAGTTTTGAGTTTTTTTTTTATAAAAAAAATATCATTGTTTTGATTTTGTATGTTGATAGTTGTCAAAGCATTGAACCTCCTTTATTGCTTGCCTGTTTCATTCATTGCCTTTCGATTATAATTCAATTATGCGTTCTTTCTCTATTGTGATGAGTTGAGTTTCATTCAATTGCAAATCATGGTAGTTATGTTATTGAATTGAAACTTTGATTTGATGCTGATTTGAACTTGTTAGCCAAAATCACAACCTCACTGCTATGCGGTTGTTGATGAAACAGCTGCCATTGCGTTTATCTGTTGGTTATAGGTAGTCTTACATGACCTGTAGGAGAGCACAGCCGAACTTCTTGCATAGGTTTGGCATTATTGTTGCTGTGAAACGGGATTCACGCTGTTTTTTTCGTATCTTTTTACGATTTTCGATACCCACCTCGGTGAGACGAGGAGGAGAAGGATTGGCCTATGTGGTTTGTATACTAACGGTTTTTCTTGAAGGAGAATGCTATGTTATCTGTTAATCTCCTTTGAGTTGTTTAAGGCATAGCTACCGGACTCTTCATTTTACCTCAAGTACCCGTATCGCATCCTTGACTCTCGACATGGGTATGGACACTTGAGATTCCATTTGGGCTAAAAGCTGAGTCCGACACCTAGACAACATACCCGTGTCGGGACACTAGTAACCCGAGTAAAGTAGCATAGGTTCTTAAGGAAGACATTGCTATGGCTATCTCTTGATCTGGGGAAAGTGACCACCAAAAATCCACTTGATATGCCTACTCATACAAATCATTGGAATTGGAAAATAGATTAGTCTATTAGCTATGAGTGCCTACATATGCGTATGCGTTCACATAGATAACGACCTTGATGTCTAAGTTGGAGTTCTTACTCCTATGGCTAACCTTTAGCTAAGTAGGTGTTTTTTTGAGAAATTCATATTCTGGCAGCCAGCTAGTGGGGATTGAGGTATATTATAATATAGGTGGGTGTGGTTAGGCTTGTCGAATATGAAACGCATTTAAACCTTCGAAAACTCAAAATTATAGGATCATCGTTAAGCAGAGTCAGATCTGTGAGACTTTCGGCTCTTGATCCATATATTCCTGTAATTGAACTTCAGCATTGAAGATTGGCACTAACAGGATTAGTAGGATTTTGAACCTTGGTTGGGCAGGTTTTGTGTTAGAGATGAAGCTTGTTGAGCTCTAGTCGTATGAAACCATGGTCTTAATGCTCTGCTGGGAGACTACCTACGTTGAACTAAATTCATTTTATGCAACACTAATTTTTTAGTAGGACTGTTAGCAGTATCAATATTCTTGTCACTGCTGAATACAAAGTGGAATCTTAATAGTACGACAACAAAATTTAAGCAATTATACTTATGTATTTGACAGTGAAATTTGACATAAAGTTCTTCTCAACTATTAATAATTGACATCGATTTCAATTTTTAAATTTCCGCCTTAATCTCTGGGCTCTTCTGCTTGGAACAAATTAGCTGTTTTGGGTCAAGATTTACCCTATGTAAACGATGGCAGGGGATAATCTTGGCCAAGCTCTTTTGGAGGCATGCGTAAGGTTTAATTTTTGGAGTTGGTGAATAAGCTGCTGGCTTCTCTGTAGCAGACTAAACTTTTGAGAAACAAGATCAAAGGAATAAAGGATCGCCAGGTCTCCTCACAGGTTTCCTGTTTTTTATACCCAGTATTCTCTTTAGTCACAAGACTCCAATTATCTTAACAAAGATGTCTGTTGCTCAAATTATTCCTCAATTCCTTTCAAATTGGCCGCGCAGATAGCTCGTATTCTGGTGGATTTTGGAAGTGGCTATCACTCTACGTTTTTCTACAAAGGCTTTTACCCTCCGTATGAGTAAGTTCTTGCTATGTGTTTCTTTTATGTACTTGCTACTGCTTGGGGTACTGCAAAATATCGAGACAACTAAACTGGGTTAATTCTGCTCGTGCAGTTTAACTGTTGACTTAAATTGACTGGATATCTAATCTTGTGAGTTTGTTTCGAATGGTGTAAGTGCGTTTTGAAAGACGGAGGTACATGAATTGGTGTTCATAAAGCAAAGCATCCTGAACTCGATACTACATTACATTCTGCTGTAAATGGAACTCTTGTCTTTCTTTGGAGAAGTTGCTTTCAGTTTCATGTATTTTGTTTGGCTATCATGTTTTAGATGGAATTTGTAATTTTTATGATTGTCATAGGTTTGTAGAGCCAGAATCATGACTATTTTGCCATTTCCCGGTTTCCCTACTTTTCTTTTTAAGATTGAAACTGATGTGCAACTCTTTAGAGAAAGTAATCCTCTGCAAATTTTCCATTTTTGGCATTGTGAAGAGGGTTTTGTTTGACAGAGGTGGCAGTTATATTTTTTTGATGCCGAGGGCACTCCGTTGAAAGATATAATTTCAAGCTTCAATTGACCAGCTTATGGTTGTTGCTGGAAGAGGCCAACTTGAAATTTTCTCTTAGGTCTTTCTTTCAAGCTCTCTTTGTTAAGGATCTTGCCAGGGTTCTGCACAGAGGTATGTTGCACTTTGATGAATCTAGTTGCAGTTGTAATTCCTTTAATGAAAATTTTGATTGTTCTAATCTAAGTTTCCTTAGTCTTTAACTTAATTTCTGAAGTTGGAACTCTTTGTTAGTTATCAAGGGTTATATTTTCTCCACTTAAACCAACTTAGATTTTCTAAGCTTTTCTGGGTGTAGATTGCAAGTGGGAAATAACTGCCTTTTTTCCGGGCTGAAGCTCAGATTGGTGCTATTGATCTGCAGAGCTATGGATCCCACTGACACAAAGCATGGCAGCAAACTCCACTGATACTCCTTAAAGTCTATGAATTCTGAACTTTAGGCTTACAGTTGTATCTGGAGCATCTCTACTTTGTCTGAGCAAAAGGATTGACCAGCAGTGACTTCTTATAATATTGAGGTACATGTCTGTTTCTCTCCCATATTTTTAGTAAACACTTTCTTGAACTTGGAAACATTGTTTTTGGAACTTCAAATAATCATTTTCAAATTGTTCAGGTCAGTAACTTAGTATTAATAGCTTGTAAACTGCTAGTCTTATGTTTCATGATCTTTTAATCCTTTGGCTTGGAAGCTTGTTCGGTTCCAATTTAAAATATAACTGGAATGTCATTGGGAAGAATTTGGTTTTTTATTCATTAAAGTAAAAAATACCTTATCAAGTTGCGTGCTCCTTTTTTTTTTTCTTTTCTTTTTTGTAAGGAATTTTCTCCAAAACAACCTTATGGTGATCGTGGCAAGAAACTACCTACTCATCCGTTACGTTTTACTTGAAACAATGGGGGTGTTGAAGCAAAGAGCTATTTATGAATTTAGAGTTTTGATTAAAAATCAGAGTTTTTACGTGTAAAAAATCTAAACTCTTGTTTGGTGGGAGAGTTTCCAAGATAGAGTTTTGGAACCAAAAACTCTCATTTTCAAAAAGCTCATAAGAAAGCTTTTTATTAGGATTTGTATAATTCAATTTTTTTGACAAAACTACCATTAATTATGATTTCCTTACCTAACTCATTCACTCCTCATAAACAATTGTCTTAAATGTCATTTCAATCACAACAACTTTTAACAATCAGCTAAATGTTACCAAACCAATTATTAAAACACAGCAATCAAAAACTCTAACAAAAAAAGTTAAAATTCTAACAGACTCTAAACTCTAAACTCTAACAGCAGTTTAACCTGAAATTCTACCTTTTAAAGAACAGACTCATGAGATAATAGAGAGGAAAAATAAGGAGACCAATGTGATTGGGAAAATACTGAGAAATAATTGCCCAAAAAGGGAGTGTACATTTATTGTAAAAACTTACAAAATAGAAAGTGGAACGTTTACAAGAAGTATAATATACTTTCAAAGTCCTTACTTCAAAAAAAAAAAAATTGTTTTGAAGTTAGCGTTGCTTCTCCTTATATAGACAGAAGTGTTGAAAGAGCTTTTTTGGCATGACTCTCTAAAGTTTAAGTTGTTTGGTAGCATAAAAGATTAATAATTGAATAATATTTGATAATTTATCTAGGAAAGTTGTCCTTATAGATGTTGTCTAATGCTATTGTCCTATTGTAAATTGTTCCAAATATGAGAATTTGGGGCGAGCAGTTTTAATGAAGTTGATGCATCGTAGGATTTGTAGCATATAGCTATTTATATTTTGAGTTCTCAATTTTTATATATTAATCTTCCAAGTTTTATAATTTTTCTTTGGAAAATCTACCCCTAGTCTATTAAACATCTCCCCTCATACATATATTTGACACATGGAAAATCCCTTCTCTACAATAACACCCTCCTCCTCACAATGCACTGGCTCTCTTTTCAATGACGCATCATTCTACAAATTATTCCTCTAATTCAAGTTTTAATTATATAAGCATTGCTTTATTGCTTTTCATAATCTGTTTCATCTCTTACTCATAAGTTTCTCTCTTCACTTCATTTTATCAGTTTTATCTTTAGGGTTCGTTTACTTCAGCTGAAAAAACAAGTGACCTGAACTAAATATTTTATGAGAGAAGGAAATTAGGTTAGAAACGCACACTATTGAAAACAAGTTGAAGTAAATAGTCCCTTATAGTGTATACAACGATGCTTTAACTCAATTTTTCCTTATTTTTTCCCACATTTAGTTTTTCAACTTTCATGTGTCTTTTTAATTCAATATTTTCAAAATTATACCAAAAGATTAAGTTTAAACATGGGTAAAATAAACTAGTTTCATTTATAAGCCAACCTTTGCCGATGTGCTCAATTTAAGTCATTTTTATTAACTAATAATAAGTCAAGGTTGCAAGGCGTTTCTTTAATTGTGTTGAGGTGACGTAGAGGAGAGAGTGAGAAGTACGGTGGGGTTAGGACTGAGGAATGAGATGGAAGGGAGATAAATTATATGTTAAAAAAAATGTTGAAAAATTAATTTAATAATAATTAAATATATATGTGGATCAAGTTGTGATTCCTTTTCTCTTTAGTCTTCAAAAAGTGTCAAATTAATGTACCTTCTGTAAATCTCCATGAGTGGCTAGTCTGCTTTGCACGGCACCAGTCCCACCACCACCCAACAGCCTTCACGCGACTGCCATCAGCAGGGTAGACTAGCTAGCTCCTTTGTTGTCTCAATTCCTAACACTTAGTTGGAATTTCGAAACAATTAAAATCAGACAAAAATTAGGACACTTCAAATTTATTTGGAAAAATTGAAATTTAATAATCCCACCTTGGTGGTCTTCTAATAATAATCCAGCAGTGAGTGAAATTTTTATTATCCCACCTCTTACCCAATCTGCTCAAAATGGATCTTTTTAACCCATTACCCTGTACAATAGGTTATATTTTGTTTTCATTTTTTTAATAAATAAATACCTATAACCCCCTCAACCCCACTACCCCACCATCTCCACACTGCACGACGCCACTCCGAGCTCAAGCACACTCGTTGCCTTGCTTTCCCTTCTCACTGTGCAATCACAACACGACGAATTGACCTACTCACCTCACCACCATCCATGAACCCACACTCACCCACAAACAGAGTCAAACCACCCACTCACACTCACAATCTCACTTACCAGTTACCCACACCACCACACTCTCCGACAAACCACACACGACATTCACCCGCGTTGGCCACAAAACCACCACACCACTCACGAACTCACACCCACCAACAAAACCCTAACTACCTCATCAACATAATTTACTGTTAATCTTAGTGGAGATTGGAGACGCAACAACAAATGGAATCAGCGCCGACGACGAGGATTTTGGGTTGATAGAGGCATGGTGGCGATGAGGATTGAGAGTTTGGGCTGACAGAGGCGTGGCGGCGATGAGGATTTGAGGAGTTTGGGTTGATAGAGGCTAGGCTACAAGCTGCGTCGAGGTCGCGCGGTGGTGAGAGTAGTATCGGGTGGCGCGGTGATGTCACGCGGATGTTTGGTTGTCGGATTAAATTTGCCGAGAGCAGAGACGGTGGTGGAGTTTGCGTGAGATGACAACGAAGTTGGGAGTTGAAGTTTTCAAGGGGTTGCTGAAATGTAATGGCAAAACGGAAAAAAAAAAAAAGGAAAAAGATAACCGGGAGTTTAGGAAGGAAACCTCCACAAACGTTACTAAAATGTAATGGCCTATTTTGAGAATACTTAGGTGCATTAGGATTACTAAAATTTTGTCTCACTTCGGATTAATAACAGAAGACACAAAGGTGGGATTATTAAATTCAATTTTCCAATTTATTTTCACTTTTGATTCAATTGAATAGGATATATGAAAATTAAAAAGAAATTCAAAATAAAGGAGGAAAGAGATTGAAGTCACATTGAATTTTATGGAAAGTTTGTTGAAAGTAAAATCTTACTGATGAGATGAACATTAAAAGTTGGTCGGCGTGTTTGCCAGAGTGGCAGAAGTGAACAAGAGAGGTGAGATCGCAAGGTGAGGTTAGCATGAGCCATGAGGATTTTCAATCAATCAAAACCGATCCCAATAAGGGGTTGGGCTACGTGAACAAAGTGATTATTCCGAGTCATCCACATAGATTTCCTCCTCCGCTCTCTACGATCGAGAACCTCACTCTCTTA
>SNQN01001947.1:41288-82754 GCA_008642245.1 Bassia scoparia
TTTTAGTATATATGAAAAAGATGGTCACTATTGCCACAAATCCCACAATCAAGATACTCCACTACGTATATGACTTGACTTAATGTACGAGTTTAAAATTTTATTTTGTACTTAAAATTCCTTTACTCTCATATCCATTCTTGTTGAAGTCTATTTCATTGAAGTCTAAACCCAAATAGCTTTCTCTAGCACTTGTTTACTTCGAAAGTTGCTAGCCACAAACTCAATCAAACATGACAAAGATCATGGTCATCAACATACAGGTAAAAAGAATACTTCATCAGTAGATATTGTAATCAATAATCTAATTGATTCGCGAAAAAACCAGAACAAATGAAATTAGACTATCCAGCATGGTCCTGTAATAACGGAGTTAAACAGATGCATTCTTACAAAACAATATACATGTACAGGTCAAAAACAACAGGGACTCAAAGAGCAAACAGCTCATTCACAATTCCAGGCAAAGACTAACAAGTAACAAGACATGTTTATCAAATTAACCAACTACAACAAAATTGTTCCATCTCTAAAACATTAGGGAGAAACAACCCCAGACACGAAAAAACACAGTTTACTCCACAGTTAACCAGTACATAGTAAGAAAAAAACATCAAAATGACATCAGTAAATCTTTCCACCAGCAAAACTTCCAGATATCCTCATAGCTTGTCTTCGAACTCAGAAAGTGGGGTCATTTGTTCCTTCAAACCCTTCCTCTTACGGATTTCAGTCACAAGAGTTGCAGATTGGGAACCTGGCTCAAGAGGATCAGCAGACAATGTGTCCCAGTGATCAAACACGCACTGAGGGAAGGCCTGACCAGATGTGGCAGCTCTCAAGTTACCTGAAAACCCGAATGACTCAACAACAGGCAAGTAAGCCTTGATGTTGTACAGTGGGGTACCAGGTCGCTGCATTTCTTCAAACACGTGTCCACGCTTCTGATTCAGAAACACTGTAGATACCACCAAGAGCTTGCTCAGGAGCTTGAATTTCAACACAGGTAAACAGGTTCCAACAATCTAGGTTTTGCAGTAAGCTGAGAGCATAGAAGACCCTCCTTGCAGTTGGAAATAATCTGGCCCCCACCTCTATGGATGGCATCTGTATGCAGAACAACATCACAAACTTCAAAAGCAAATACCTCTCATGTTTTCTTCACACAACACACCTTCCTTTGAAGCCCATTGGAAACCAGCAACAACAGAGTCTTGATTTCATTCAGGTACTGACTCCCTTACACATATCCACCACATGTTGGACCAGTAGTTTCTGGACCAAAACACCAGATCTTCTTGGCAAGATCCTTGTCCCATCCAAATTCCTCAGCCAAGATCTTGGATCGGATCTTGGGGTCATCTCTTGGGCCAATTCGCCCCTCATCGATGGCCTCAGCTAGCCCATCTTCCAATGGACGGGCTTCCATGTAGAGACGGTTGTGCTTGTTGGGGACTTGCTCATCACACACGGCATGACCTGTTCAATAACAGTCTCACGGAAGGATACAACTGGGTCAGACTTGATTATCTCAGCTCCACCATGAAGTCATCTGAAGCTCTTCAAACAGATTTCAAGATGAAGTTCACCAGCACACAGCAATAATGTGCTCTCCAGACTCCTCAATACTACAGACAACCATAGGATCTGATTTTTGCCAAACGTTTCAGACCCTCAAAGGCTTGGGAGATCAGATGCAACCTTACATTGAACAGCAACACGAACAACAGGTGAGACAGAGAATTCATAGCAGAATTGGATGGGCATCCACTTCCTCTCTCCATTAGTAAGTGTGGCATTCTTGTGATGTTACTGATCTAAACCAACCAAGCAACAGTGTTACCACATGGAACATCCTCAACTGTTTCTTGTTTCTTTCCCATCCAAATGACAGTTCTCTGGACATTCTTAACATAGAGATCCTTCTTCTCACAGGAACGTAGTTTAGGACCCATGATCCTGACCTTCATACCAGTTGCAATCTTTCCAGCGAACACAGACCAAAAGCAAAGACCTACCCTTTATCAGAAGCGGGATCATCTTTGACACGTAAAAGCATCAAAGGTCCCAGGGTCACAGTTCTGATAGCATTGGCATAGATATCATCCATGGGTCCTTCATACAAGTTTCTCAACACGATATCTCTGAGCCGTTGCCCGGTGATGCAGTGATGGATCATCATCTCAAGTAAAGCCTCACAGCTGGCAACCAGGTCTGCATGACACGCTTCTCAATGCCTTAGCCATCAAATCTTTCTCTTCACCCTTCATCTGGATACCAAGCTTTGTCAACATAGGCCAGAGTTTGTCCTTCTGATCATTCATGCAAGTATTAATGACCTGTTTGATGGGCTCATAGCAAAACTGAACAAACCACGCTTGCAGTTACCAGAACCAGTGTTCTTAGAGGTCCATTTCTTAGTGGCTGGTGTCAAAAAAGTTCTCACCCCAAAACGTTCATCATCTTTTTTCCTGATCAAACACACTTTTGAGGCATACATCTTAGCAAAGTTGGATAGAGTAAATGCCCACCCATGAAACCAGCGGAGAAAGCCACTGTTCCTTTCTCAGGGTAACACTTTGGACATCACCCAAAGAGGATCTTCATAGGTAAGCCTTAGATGACGTTTGCATTTCTCAATACCTTTGGATGTGTGTAAGCCTCCTCTCCATCAACTTTGAGCTCAAGGAAACAACGATCCTATCTTGTTAACAGTCAATACGGGCCTGATCCTCTCACGCAAGAGCCTGTCTATGGACAGTCTCTGTCTGAACACACACCCCTCAATGCAATCAACCACAACAAGGGCCCCGTCAGTGATACGGAGAGCAGCTGTGACCTCAGAAGAAAAGTCAACGTGCCCAGGGGATAATGAGATTGATGAGGTAGTCATTTCCCTTGCGCTCTCCCCCGTAAGACTTTCAAAGACTCATCTGACATTTGATAATAGAGGGAAATACCGGTGGACTTGATGGTGATACCACGTTCACTCATCTGCACGGTATCAGTCATCCGCACATCACCAGCCACTTTCCTGGGCAATGATACCAGCAGCAGCCACCAAGGATCTGTTAGTGTAGATTTCCCTGTAAAAATAAGAAAAAAGGAGAACTAATGAGTAATAGAATAACTTTAATGACTTTTAGAAACAATCAATTAAAACAGTGTACCAAATACAGAAAGAACCAAAAGAGGAATACAGATGTGCCCTTCAACATACTCAATACATTTTAAAGGATCTTTAAATAGAAAGGTATAATGAGTAAATGACAATTTCATGTAGTTCCAAGAGTCTCATTAGCAGTTTAAAGCAGAAAGCTTTCAATTCAACATCATACAGTCAATACTTAGCAGGAATTTAAAAGCACAAACTCAGAAACAATGCATTACCGTGATCGACGTGACAATAATGACATATTACGGATGTTGTGCTTTCTGGTCCATAATAGCACGGAAGCTCATCAGCTGTAAACTTCACCTGCAGTAGCCAAATACAAGGAATTGAGTAAACTAAAAAGAAAACAAACACATTCAATTCATTTACTAAAAGAGACTTCTCTGTAAACAAGTGTATATACCATTTTTGCTGAACTTTAATAGAAACACAGCAATAAGCCGTATGGATATCTCTCTGAACGATAGGAATTAACCCTGCACACCATTTTAAAAGGGGTCATTTACACAATAAATCATCACCAGCTCCATCCCCAGAGCCGGGTGTGGCCAGGGGAAACAGGACATTCATGAAATCACTCATCAAATCATCATCAAATCCCAGGGTTTCAAGTCACAAAACTTCAAAATTTGATATTATGTAATGAAACAGATTGTAATATACACAAATAATCTGTCATCTGATTTCATGGAATAACACTATATACTTTCACTTTTTCTCTATGATTAGTCCATTTCACATTTACATATACGTTCATTTTTGGTCTATGTTCTAGTAATAATCATCAATTTTTTTATTTATTTTTACTTAAACATGGTACGAATAAATTGTCAACAATAAGAATTCTAAATCCGATAGATCATAAAAATTCTAAGATCTCTTAAATGGGACAACCAAAAGGACAAATGGTACTAAAATTCGATCAAATCATAACTTTATTACATGCAAATATCCCAAAAACATGAAATAGCAACGAAACAAAGAAGAAAAAAAATTGTCTACATGAAAAACCAAAAATTCCGCATGAATCGCATACGAATTAAGATTTAACAACTTGGCAAGATTTTAGCATAAAAATCTTCGAAACAACTAGATCTACTCATCTAATTAAAAATCAAAAAAAAAATAAAAAATGTACTCTGAGTAAAGTCCTAAAATCCAGATAACAAAAACTGATCAAACAGATTTATACTCAACAAGAAAAACATCAAACATGGAAAACAAAGCATGATAAGCTAAAGTAACAAGAAAGAAGCAGGTCATTTGAGCAAGCAAAATCACAAATGAAATAAAACGAAGAAGAAATGTGAAGTTGAAAAACAGATGAAAAGAGAGGAATAATACCAGAGAAGAACGAGATCTGGGGGAAAAAACGAAAGCGGCAAGAGGAGAGTGAAAGAGAAATGGGGAAAAAGAAGAAAAACGGCGAAGAAGAGAAGATTATAAGGGGAGAGAAAAACCGAAGGGGCAATAAACCCTAGTGGTTGTAAAGGGTCGGGAAATACCCTTTCTTCTCTCCATAATAATAATAATCAGATATTTTTAAGGGGAAATTGGGATATTCGATTATTATGCCGTGTGTGGCAAATTCAACTTGCGCGAAGCAAACAACTGGCCGAGTTCGTCATCGTCAGTGGGTGAGTGGTGTGAGTGGCTGATGGCTGATGGTGTTTCCATTATATTAATAAAATATATAGTTTGTGAAGTTGTAAGTATGGTGAAAGCTTAACCTGTAACTATGAATGGTTAGTTTAAGGGGAAACAGCAAGGAAGAAAGCTATGTGCTTACATTTTCGGGCTGTGCTCTTCTTTATAACCTTTGTGTCTTCGTGCATTTTTTTTTTTTTAAAAAATATTGTACTGTCAAATTATAAATCTATGCCTATGTACCACCTTGTCCATGTATATGATTGGTTTTTCAATTTACCACACTTTTTGAGGTATCTTTTGGTTCATTGAGCCGGTATGGATGTTTAATTAATCTCGATTCTAGAATACTAAACTCTATTTAATTATCTATCTATTATTTGGTTACTTTATACTACAAGATAAAATGAGGGATGTTACATGGTGGCAACATGTTTAAATTGTCTCATGTATTGTTCGTCTCACGTGTTGTTGATATTGGTTGATCCTCAAGGCTTGGGATTGAAATTGTCTGCAGGCGAGGTTGATGTTTAGTCTATACTAGTGGCACACGGCACGCACCATGCGCGCGTGTCCACGTTGTAAATATTTTAAAAATAATTGTTCCTTAGTTGTTGTATTGGAGTAGATAGCTATTTTATCGAATAAAATTGAGAATATATTAGTTTTAAATTTCTCCGGCCTATTAACCAATAAGGGCAACACATATTTTATTAAGTGTTTTTTCTAAATTTCTAGCCACAATTACTCTGAACTCGCACTGTCGCACACCACTTGCCTATGCAATGAGCCGTTACATAGGAAACAATCCATGGAAGTTATGTCGAGGAATACTGCTTTATAAACTTTGGTAGTAAAAAACGTAGAAATGGATCATTTAAAATTGACAAGCAAAGTTAGACAACGCAATTATTAAAAAAGAAAGATGAAAAACTCGTGCAAGAATATTGTGTACTACTTATTCTAATTGTATAACACGTGCTAAAATTGCGAGAGACAATCTAAAACAACACAACCACCAATCACAATGCATATACATTCTATATCTCTAAAATTGCATACACATTATAACATTCGAGGCATCTTTTGTCCAACTAGTGTGCCCTCGGCATGCGATGCGTTGTTGTGGTCCACTTTAAGTATGGTTTATATCATTTGCAGGTTTTCGAATATGATGTATTACGCGTAAAGAAGTCAAGGGGTACTTAAATGCATATGAGCTAGTCATGATCTATTAGATTAGTTATTTTAAATGTACATAACCCTCCAAAGTTTAAATGACAAACATGTCTTGGGTACAAAAATCACCATAAATATATGACAAACACTCACTATAATTTTATTGAAAGCTATTTTAATGTTCCACATTATATTGAATGCAGATGAAGCCTCAGTCAATTAAATCCAACCAAAAGTGAATGAAAAGGCCATATTCTTTTGTCCTGCAAATAAAATTCAAGAAAGAGTTACGCTACACTCAATTTCAAGAGAAAATGTCATCGTATATAAAGCAACATTCACGAGTTTAAACTTTGAACCTCATCTGTTATTTACCTATGCAATTCCCGAATGTAGCGCAATGGTGATCAAATCCCATAACATAGTCTTTGCAACTCCTGCAATAGCGCACCCTTCTTGAAGAAGATGAAGCCTATAAGAGGAAAAAGGAATCAATGAAACATCCTCTTACTTGCGACAATAAGTTAAAGTTCATCTTGCATTCACATTGTGATAATGTAGCTTTGTAAAAGAATAGGAAATAGCGATATACACTCTTAATGAACAATTCACAATCAACCCTAGCCCGTTTGGTTCAATCCTTACCATATAAAAAGTTTTGTAAACAATCACTGTAGGGAGAAACAGTATGAACAGTGCTGGGTACCCCAGAAAGCCCACGTCAGCTGAGCCCCTTGCAATAGCCCAGTCCAGTTGCTACCCTCAGAAGCCCACATCAAGGCCTACCCTCAGAAGCCCACATCTTAGCCAAAACCCTAAAAAACAACTCAGCTCATTCTCTCTCCTCTTCCCCGTTCCCCTGCTCAATCGCTCCTAAACTCCACTTCTCTTATCATGCTTTGCTCACCATTCTCCTGATGCGTATTCAATAGCTCAGTATATTTATTTAGTATTATTTTTATTTTATTTTTGTTGAGTCGTCTATTAATCGCGAGATTGAGATACGTCAGTCCAAAAGGTACGCGTGATTGATAGAATTAGGAGTTTTTAGGTAGTTAGGATATTATCTTATATTAGATTTAAATATTTTAGTTTGTTAGGATAATTCTAGTTTGTTAGAATAGTTAAGATATTTTAGTTTGTTAGGATTATAATTAGTTATTTCATAGATATATTAGTTGTTACGTGGATATGATTTAATATCCTATCCTAGGTAGTTTATTTTCAGATTTGTTTGTACTATAAATATGGGATGAATCAGTTAATAAAATTAAGTTTTGTGTTTTGAGTTAATCAAGTAGCGTTGCTATTGTGGTGCGTCCACTTCTCATAATGTTGAGGCCGGAGTGGAAACCTTGTAGTTGAGGCTATCAAGTTTTTTATCCAACAATTTTATTAGTTATTTCAATTAAATCTTCACAATAAAATAATTAGAACTCACTAGTGTTTGCCGATAGTTTGTTGATAAACTATCTCACGCAACCCATCACTCCCTCTTCTATGCTATTTTCTGTTCTATTTTCACCTCAACATATGCTACCCTTCTCTATTTTTGTATTTTGTTTTGTGAGGAGATGGGGTGAATGAAGGCAAAGATTAGCTGGAGATGATTTTGTGTTTTTGTTCCATTTTAGTTCGATTTTAGAGTTTTTGTTTGATAATCGGGTTTAGACCGAACGACTGATTTTCATTTTCATGCTGTTTTTGGATTTTTTATGTTGATTTTGGTGGTTTTTTGGCTAGGATTTGTTTTGAGGGTTTTTCCGAATTTGATGTTAGTTTTGTTTTCTTGCAGGTGTCTTGCCCTAAGGTTCGACCTTATTTTCTCTCTCTTTCGTGTTCTATCGTTGATGTTTTTGGTAATTTTTTTAATACATCATTGAGTTTGACTTTGATTATGTGGTATCCGAAAGTTGACTTTTTCGTTTGTTGGAAGTGATTGATGTTCCTTCGTGTTTTTGATTTAAGGTGCTACTGAATTCGTGGATCTTTTTGCTTGCATAGCCAATATTAGAAGGAAAATGCTAAGAGGTGGCTATATATGGAAACAATTATTTTGAATTTCATACTCAATTTTTTTGACATATTTTAAAAATGAATTGAATTTTTGATTGGTTTCGTTTGTGATTTTTGTGAGCAGAGTTTGGTGATGTGTGCAAGTGTGAATGAGAGGAGTGGGTTGGCTAAGACGGCGAAGATTGTTGTGAAGAAGAAGACATGCAAGAGGAAAGAGTTACTGTTTGAGTTCAATCGATTGAAGTTGAATAGATTAGCTCTCTTGCACTTGACAAAATCAGGTTAATTTAAAGTTTTTGGTCTATTTGTAATAGTTTAGCTATGTTATTAATATGTTTTAATGGCATAAATTTGAAGTCATTGATTACAGAAGCAGACAGAACAACTTGCTTCAATTGGTGTGGTAAAGTTTGGATTTTAAATAAAAAGGTTCAGGTTATTATTTTGGTGTGTACTTCTATTGGTGAATTTCTACCATCAAGTTTATGCGAAATCATATGCAAAAAACTTATGAATTTGCAATACAAAGGTGATCTGATTATGTGTGAGCTATTATTCAAGCACAATGATTTTGTTTTTCTTGTTTGAATTTTGAGGCTTATGCCATCAAATTTCATTTAATAACTCAAATTACTCCTATTTGACTGCAATTATTGTTTATTCAATTTTATTTTATAAAACTTGAACTTGAATTTCCTATTCGATTCGGTTTGATGGTTGTTGAAATTTTGTTTTGAAGTTTCATTGATTACCTAAATTACTAGGTCCTACTCATCTGTGCTATTGCTTAGAAATTTGCACTGATGTTTCCATCTTTGAAATTGATTATCATCAAAAAAATTTGAATTTAAATTGGGTTTTATTGAGATTGAACATCATATCTGCCAAATTTTGGCATGCTTTGTAAATAATATTATATTAGATGCTCTATATTATTAGTATGCTCCTTAAGATATTATTAGATTAACAATCATGATTTGTAGTTAGAAAATTATTTACACAAGCATACTTTGTGAGATCTTATAGTTGTGCCCAAATTATGAGTAATTAAATTATACAAAGCATTCTCACTTATGGAACTAAGGCTTTTGCTTTGATGGATTGAATTTTACAAAGGCATTTCCACCATATGGGAAATAAGGCTTTTGCTTTGATTGATTAAATTTAACAAAGCATCCTATTTTGATGGCAGATTGTAAGATGAACACTATAGCAGCTAGCCAGGTTGCTCAAAATATCTTGCCAGCCCATAAGGAGGGACAATTTATTTGCATTTGGGTGTCTTAGTGAAGTAGTTTTTTTTAGAGGTTCCACCATAACGTTCACATTTGATCTTTTAAGGGAAAATCATTGACGGATAATATGGAGATGAATTTGCAAATTTGTCTTTTTTTCTTGAGTCATCATATTGAGTATAATTCCATTGAGAAATCAGTTTTTGAGTACCTACTTATAGAAGGAGGTGGACTACTAGAGTTGAGTTCAGCGTATTTCATTTTAACAGTGTACTATGTGGTTTGCTTTAGCAATAAAAATATTTATTTGTGATTGGAGCATTGTGTGTAGGGTAAATTGTCAGATAAAGAAGATATTATTGATTGGTGTTCAATTTGCACTTTCCCAGAGGAGAGACCGCCATTGAGAACAGATCAATTAAGGGAAAAAAGGTTATTCGGTAAGTTGTATACTTAAAAGTTATAAAACTACGACTAAAATGATCTAATTTTTCTGTCTGGTATTGAAATGAGGCAGAGCATTTACGAATTGCTATCCATGGCATTTAGTTTTATGTTCATAAAACTATTCCAAAAGTTGCAAAAATGACATGCTAATTTGTGTCATTGAGTGCTATTAAAAATGGTTGCAAATTTTATACTGAATTTAATAACAAGTTTTTGTGTTTGAGAAAACTTATTTTTATAAAAATTTTGGTTTTTACTCCATACTGATAGTGCCTATCAAGAAAGTGAAAACCTAATGCCCATGATTAGCAAATAGCCACTAGAAATCATTTGAAACTAGGGGTACTTCATGATACAGATTCAAAATCTGATTGCATTCGTCATAGTCCTGTATCACTGACCCGATCCAAGCTTTTTCCTTGGGTTGTAAGCACGAATAGCCTTATTTGAAAATGGTTTTTAAATATTTATTCTAGTATTCGGTGCAAGCTTGGAGATGCTGCTACTACTTATAGAGTTTACTTTGGTTAAACTTACAATAGAGATTGTACTATCGTATCAAGGTTTTATATTTGATTTGTTGTGCTTTATGTTCTGTTTCTTATGTAGGCATTCTATTTTATTGCAGAATAACGTGTTAATTTTTTTTAATTATAATTTGAGGATATGATCATAAAATTAATTTTGTGTGTTTTTGTGGGGGCAATTTGCATGTAAAGATGAAGTTGATTTGTCTTAAGTTGTGATTATTGGGGTGTTAAATACTTAAATTGCAGTTGTAGGGTAATTGAATTAAATTCGTATTTGAAAGATTAGAATCTGTTAAACACTGGACGATCCTTGGATAAATTTTTGTATTGAGTTAATGGCTGAATTATGTTGATACTTTGGTTTCTTAACTTGATATTACGCATTCGCAAGGTGAAATCCAAGCTCAAAAACTCAGGGAAGGGACAGGGTTCTTATTAGAATTATAATGGAAAGGTTCTTGGGGAGCAGGCTTCTCTCTTTAAAGTTTCAGGTCTACCAGTCAGTATACCACAAACAAGTGAAAAGGATGATAAAGCAACCGGCTGAGCCACTTGAGGTGCTAATACCATTGGTTTCAAAGACTGCTGAAAGGGCCGCTTAAGGAAAGAGTGACACCAGTCCAGCGGCCTACATATGTTCATATTTGTTTCATTAATGTAAATTAAATAGATTTTGGAACTATGTTGTGTCGCCCACTTAAACGGGTTTCTAGGAATTTTTTGATTACTAATTCCAAGGGTATTTATGTTCTAAAGGTAGAGTTTAAATCAACGGAATCTTTGTAAATTGTTTGCTGCTAAAAATCATGAATCTTGTACATGCTATTTGGGACATTAATAAAATAGAAGCTATGTAATGCAAAATAGAAACACAACAAACTAATTATTGGTTTGTAGATTGATTATACTTTGAATATAACTAACAGTTTGAGCTTTATAGTTATATTGATTGTATTATTTTAAAGGTTTTCATTGGTAAACTACATAAGTTGAGGCGAAATCAAATGTTGCTTATTTTTGATTTTTCCTAAGTGTCATACGATTTTCTAACAGATGGTAAATGTAGGCTCTTTTCCTGAACGGTTGTTCAATTTACAATACATTTAAAGTAATTTAGAGTCTATATGAAAATATGAGTTAGTTTAGTTTTAGTTCATGAATATTTTAAAATGATAATGAATTTAGGAAATTTCATAATCTAACTAGAAAATACTATGAATAAGAAAACATTTTTTTGTGTTAATAATTTTAAAATTTGATAAAAAGTTCTATGAAGCGTAATTCAGTTTGTAATAAGAAAAAAACTATTCGTTTAATAATCTGTAGGTTTTTTAAATTAGTTTCAACTCGATTAGTCTCGATGGCCTTCTTATAAATTGTCATTTAGTTTCAAATTGCTTTTTTATTATGTTAATTAGGCTTGTCAAAAGATATATGATTCTTAGCTTGTACATAACATGTAATCCCAAATCATTCTCAATTGTAAACTTTCCATTAAAACATCCCGTCCCGGGACACCGGCGCATCTTAATGGCGCGTGGGTGCAACGACTTAGTATTAATAGAGGAAGAGAAGCTGAGAAAGGAACGGAAGAAAGTGGAAGAAAAAATAAGGTCTTATATTCCCATGTTGGTTCAAATATGACCTAACCCTACAGGGAATTACCGTATGAGAACTCTTTTATATTCAGAAACTGGAAGCACTACACAATATCATTTACAATTCAGCCGGAATATGACTCCGTCGATCCAATTATTGGATACAATGCTTCAACTTTAAATGATTTACGCGTCAATCTTCATCAATTATTTGGCTGCGAAAAAATAAGGGCAAAAGGGTTCCCTACCTGTTCATTAGAAACAGTAAATTGAATTTCAGATACTTACCCTTAATTCAACCTCAAAAAGAAAACTAAAAATCAGAGATAATAAGAAGAAAATCAAGCCCTGAAATTCTGAAAATTAGACCCCCCAAAATCAAATCAATGTAAGGAGAAAAAGCCCAAATTTGGATCCCAAAAATCCAACAATTAGAAAATGATACTGACCAGTATATGAGCTGACCTCAAAGCGACAAAAGGATTTCCTTTTTGAAATAACAAAGGTCGTGAATATAAACTCGTAACTCCACTGTCATAATAAAAACCTCAATTAAT
This sequence comes from Bassia scoparia, assembly GCA_008642245.1. Classification (NCBI taxonomy): domain Eukaryota; kingdom Viridiplantae; phylum Streptophyta; class Magnoliopsida; order Caryophyllales; family Amaranthaceae; genus Bassia; species Bassia scoparia. The sequence continues at coordinate 53,673 of SNQN01001947.1, forward strand.
TTTTAAACTTATTTAACTCTTTCCCTGAAACTCTTTTGAAAAGAATTTGAAAGAAACATCCAAAAACAATGCAAGTAAATAGACCACAATAAACTCAAATTCTATTGATATACTATATAATATATCTATATATATATAATACTATACTAATATATAATAGAGAGAGAGAGAGGAGAGAGAGAGAGAGAGAAGAGTCCCGAAATCCCAATGAAAACCTTACTTATTTGGTTGAAAAACTAAAAACTATCATTCCTAGTCCGTCAGCATCAGAATCAACCGCTTAGATTAATTCATTAGTAATGCATTTTAGTAATATTGACAATTCATACCATAATTTCTCACACAACCCTATCTCTCTCATTTCTCCATTTCTTTTCTCTCACTTGTTTCTCTCCTCCTCTTCATCTATTCGAAATCTGCAATACATATTCGACATTCGACATGTCTGATGCTTAAATATCACCTCACAAATTCAATTCAGGTATATGCAATTTTTTTTCACATCTTTTTTTCATTGATGTTTCTTCAACTTAATATGTGAATGATTTGTTTCTCATTATGCAATGATTTCTTAATTCTTCCCTAATTTTTTTATCTAAATTGTATGATTGAACTTTGATTTAGGTTTATGTTAGCATTAATTATTGTTGTTGCAATGCAAGTATTAGAAGTGTTAGTACTAATTTCTGTTGTCAATTTCTTAATGATTTTTCCAATTATTTATTTGATTCATACATTGATTTCAATTATTTTGGCAATGCTGTATATTCTTACTTGCAAGTTAAATCAATTAATTAGCATATCAAAATTTGACTAATTACATGTTCAAAATCTATTATGTTAACTGTATATATTAAAATTGATTAATTGCTTTCAAGTTATAGCTGTTTCAAAGTTCATTTTAAATGTTATATTACATAATTTGTTAATGCGTTGCATACCAAGTGTTTGATAAAATGCAAAGAGAACTGTTACTTTAAGTTTTGGAAAGTTATGGTGATTAGGACATTTTATATCATAAATTCTTTCGATTAGGACTTTTACTTAGAAAGAATGTGATTTAGGACATTTTACTTAGGAAAGTATGTGATTAGGACATTTTCTTAAAAGTATGTGATTTAGGACATTTAGTATTCTAATTCTTTTTGATTTAGGAATTTTTCAGTAAAAAAGTGTTGTAATTTAAGACATTTTATGCTAGAAAAGTATGGAAATTTAGGACAGTTTTACATAGGAAGTTTTAATTTATGGACATTTTGACATAGAAAGATATAATTTAGGACAATTATAAATGTGGAACTAATTTGGAAAGTACTTAATTGAAAATGTGCTACTATTTGGACATTTATGACATACTACTAATTGAATATGTGCTCCTACTATTGTGGAATGTACCTTTAATTGTTTTATAGAAATGGGCTAATAAACTTCAATCAACAACAATGCAGTCGGCGTCAAGCTTCAAACTCAAAACAACTCCACTCCAACAATGTTCAACTCCAAACAATTTTCAATTTTCAAACGACATCAACCTCATGAATCGAACCATGAACATTTTACCCCTCGTGCTTGTTTTACTCCAAGGGATCAAAAGAATGGATTCCATGTTTGCCAGCCTGAAACTAAAGCCTTACTTTAGGTATGACTGTCGATTGTGTTAGATGATTTCATTGAATTCTATAAAAGCTTGCACCTCACTCTCTTGCAAATCCAACTGTTTCATGTCCTTTCTAACTCCTTCCCACCAAGTCATTTTTGGTCTCCCTCTACCTCATTTAAAATCCCTGATCTCATTCTTCCACTCTTCGCACCGGTGCCCCCTTAGMTCTTCGTCTTACATGCCCAAARCAACACAAGCGGTTTTCCCTTAACTTACTTGCAATATCTGCAACACCAACTTTCCTSYGGATAARTTCATTTCTTATTCTTGCTTGCAATATCTGCTGTAGCATGAGGATTTTGATTTTKAAAAATACAAAAATGAATAAAGTTCCTTTTGTTGCGCCCTGTGGTGCTCGRGTATAATATGGAACATTCTTTCAGTATTATAATASATTAGTTGTAGTTCTAATGGTGGTTTTGATGGGTGTTGGCATCGACGGAAGACCTGATGGTGCTGTAAAGTACGTGGTAGAAATTTTTTGTACAGTTCTATCAACTCATAATTACGAAGAATGTGATTGAATGTAGTTGTAATCACCCTCAAGGGTGTTTATGAAATAGTAGAGTTTCTGGCAGGTTGCATTGATACGGGTACGGGGACATGTACGGGTACGGGGACGAAATACCGCAAATCTAAACATTTCAGGGTACGGCTTTGGGGACGGTGAATTTTTAGTTATAAATTTTTATTTTTTAAAAAATAAACAAATAATTATAAGCTGTCGATTCAACAAGATAAAAATAAATAAATAAATCTAGCATGTTTTAAAAAATAATCACAAATTCAAATACTAAAAAATCTAGAATTCGTCAATCAGTAAGCTATTATCCCAAATAATAAACCAAACAAAATTAAAATTAAATGCATATAAACTACTTGTATAAAGTGAATACGAAGTACTATTTTCCCTTCAAAAAAAAGTCCTCTGTTCCTTAACAAAAATACTCCTTATAAAGCATAAACCCATGAAGATCCAACATGAGTTACTATTGCAAGGGAGCATCGCGTAGCCATGTCTGCCACCATCGCGTAGCCATGTGTATTAAATACTGTATTCTGTTTTTTAAATTAAAAGGCCAAAATTGCCTTTAAGGACGCGCGTGAATCTCAACGTCGTCCTGAAACGTCCAATAGTCAAACGCTGTCCCTAAAGTCACGCCATCGATGGCGTCCGGCGCTCTGTCCCGCTCTGTCCACGGTAGGCGGGATGCCGATCATAATGGCGTCCCCGTGCAACATAGGTTTCTGCTTTAAACCAACTGAAAATGCTTCCAATCAAATTGCTGAATTTAACAAATTTTACAACCAAATCCAAGTTTTTTGCTCAAAAATCTTAGTAATATGCTCGATGGTGTGTTCTTGTTCACAATACAATCAGATTTTATGGTATATATTAATAATAATTGCCTTTCTTATGCAGGATATAGGTTCTAATTCTCCAGAAGGGAATGATGTGAAAAACCTGCATTAAGTCGTTAACATTCTTGATCGAGTTACCTGATGTAGTATGCTGAGTCCAATGCAAATGGCTGAAGGAATCTAAGGCATAGTATCCTCCTGAAGTCCAGTGGCACACTTTCTGCAGTGGGTTATAATGTTGTATCATCAATCAAGTCGTTTATGCGATTTGGATAACTATGAATAGTGCTGAAGCAAACTGTTGTACAGTGTTCAAGACTCGAGCGATTTCCTCGTTGTACACTGGTTGTGCGCCTGCGCCTGAATTGATGCAACTTTTGGCTCTCTGTCGGGTCATTGGCTATGTATTTCTTCTTTCAATTGTTGGTGAACAGTCTTTCATATCAAAATTTATATCCTGATCTTGGAAAATACAAAAAGACTCTACTACACATGCAAATTATAACTATGGCATTCTTATCATACTTTATAATTCTTTAAATGAAACAGCATGTTAAGCATCATATTATTAATCAAGGGTTATTTTAGGAAATGCACAATAAGTCGGTACAAGTTAGAAGAGTCTAGTATTATGCACGTTTTCTCTATAAACTAGTATTCAGGCCGAGCGTTGTCGTGGTCAGCATCATTTTTATTTTACTTTTGTAAATATATTTATTTTACCTATTAATTGATATCATATTTTTTTATACATGTGATAATGTTAAGAATTGATATAATGAAATTTATGGTTTATAAATAGTCAAGCAAGCTGTGAAACTTCATAAAATATGAAAATATTATGCTGTAGTATTTTCAAGGAACGGAGTTTCAAACTTAATACTTATAAAAAAATATTCTATGCTGGTTGTTGTTATTAATATGATTGAATGTTGCACTACTTTTAAATTGTTCAATCCACATGACCAAGTTAAAAAATTGATGTATTTTGAGTGAATCAAGTCAAATGATTGAGCCAACATAAAAATAATAATGCAACTTAAGTTTGAAATATGTTTACATCCTCGTATTTTCATACTCGTATTGTTTTTTTTTTTTTTTTAAGAATTTTGCAATATAACATGCACCATACGCAATTTTAAAAATAATGATGGTCTAAAAAATTGAAAAGTTTTTTATTATGTGAAATTAATTGTAAATAGATTAATTATATGACAACACGTGACACATTGACATTGTCATGTATTCTACCGCAAGTGGAGTCATGTGGCGTGCTTACGTTGTTTGACGCCTTTTAAATATATTTGTAGATTGTAGATAGAGCACCAAGTAGGAAAGAGAGGGATTGAAGAAAAATGATATGAGTTTATTCTCGTTATATTTTATCGTACTTAGTTGTATTGAATATTTTAGTGCTGTATATCTAGTTTAGTGTAGCGCACCGTGTCGGCTATGCACGGTATTTATTAAATTTATATTATTTAAACTCTAAAAAAAGTGAAATAAAAGTTTAATTTAATATTTGTCAAGAATTTGTATTGTAATAAGATGTATAGTTCCGGACCGTGGAATACATGTATGTATATTTAATAATTTTATTCACAAGATAGATCTCTAATATTATGAATAAATTGTAAAATATATGTGTAGGGGACTTTTGTGCTCCCGCTATTCAAACTAAAGATTTTTAGTTATCAGGAATTCTGTACTATTTATTGGTAAGTGAGAATCTTCTAAATTCTCATCTATATATAAAAATGAATATAATCAATTTGTCAAATTTCAATCATATGGTATAAAATTGATTTATGATTCTGTTTTATAAAATTCATTATGATAATTTGTATTGTATATTGTACATAATAATACATATTATGATATAAATAAAATATATGACTTTTGTCAAAAATTTTGCTTAATATAAATAGATTTTCGTTAATGTGTTAATATTATACTAGTTTAGGGCGATGTGCGATGCAACGTATTTATTAATTTATTCATTAAATCTAAAAAGAGTGAAATAAAGTTTACTTTAATATTTGTCAAGAAATTTGTATTGTATAAGATTATAGTCCAGGACCGTGCAATTCATTTATGATATTTCTAAATTTATTCACAAGATAGATCTCTAACACTTATGATATAAAATTGTAATTAATACGTGTAGGGGACTTTTGTACTCCCCGCTATTTCAACTAGAATATTTGTCATCAGGGAATTCTGTACCTATTTATTTGGTAGTGAGAATACTTCTAAATTTCCATCTATATATAAAAATGAATATAATATTTGTTTAATTTTCAATGTAATGGTATATAAATTGATTTATTGATCGTTTTTTAATAAAATTCATTATATAATATTGTATTGTATACGTAAACGAAAAGTAATATTATGTTAATCATAAATATATGACTTTGTTAATTTTGCTTAAAATAAATAGATTTCGTTTAATGTGTTTATATTATATTGATTGATATTCCAATTTTATAAACAATTATAAATTTATGTTAACGATACAGATAAATCTTTTAGAATTAGTCAATTATATTTATTTTTAATTTAGCTTTGATTTATTAATAGTTATATTAATGTAATTTACACAACGAGATAAAAAAGAAAAGTTCAACTTATATGTGGTAGGGGAACTTTTGGTACTGTCGTTCATTAGACTTAAATTCCACAGACATAGGGAATTCGGTACTCTTCATTAGTCTGTTACTCCTCCGTTCCTTAAATGTTCATAGTCTTTCTTCTTATTTCAACTATTAGTATGGGATTTTTAATGACTACTAATGTATAAGAGTAAATATAAGTGTGTGGGATCTTTGTTTGATTCGTATTATGCGTAGGTTAATTAATATCAATTCGTCTCATACATTTTTCACAATATATATTAAAGTATAAACGATCAAAACATGCATTGGAACGTATGAACGTAAGTCAGTACTGCAGGGAACATTATGAAATAGAGGGAGTAGAGAAATCTTTCTAAAATCTTCATCAATATATAAGATGAGTATAATCATAGTGTCTTCGAATTTAGATTTAATTTTACTAGTCAATAAAATTGATTTACAATTGTCCATATGTGTTTTATCAAATTTATTACGGTAATATTGTATTGTAGTAGTACGGAGTATGGAGTATACTAATTATGATATAATAAAAAGATAATTTCGCTTGTCTAAATTATTGCTTAAAATAAATAGATTTCGTTTAATGTGTTCACTATTATTTAGATTTCACTCACTCACTACCTCACACGCAATGAGTCACACTCATACGTGCTTTCACCCACAAGCATCATAGAGATTCAACTCTTCACTGTATAAAATGATTGTACGATTGTCATAAGTGTTTTATAAATCTTATTACGATATATTGTATGTATAGTACGGAGTATTGGAGTAATACTTATTATGATATAATAAACAGATATTTCGTTGTCTAATTTGCCTTAAATTAAATAGATTTAAGTTTAATGTGTTATATTAATATAGATTGAATTGCATTTAAAATAATTTAACATATATGATAAAATATCTTCTGGACTACGTAAGATATTATTAACTCTATTTATTAGCTATAGATTTAATTAGTATGTTATTATAATATAATTTTCACAAACAAATCAAATAAATCAAGAAATTAGTTTTGGAGGGAATTTTTTAACCAGAGGGGCGCATGAGTCGGGCACTTTTAGGTTCTGCTTTAGTATATGTTATGATTGATTGGATTTCGCAATTTATAATAATATTATAATTATGTATGATACGAAAAATCCTTTAGAACTAGTTAAATATATTATTTATTATTTAATTAGCTTTTATTAGTATTTTATTCATATGTTATATAAGTAATTGTTTACAAAAAAAAAACCGAGATAAAAAAAGAAAAGACAATTCAATTAAATATGTGTGGGGAACTTTTGTACTGTCGTCATAGATAAATTCATGACATCAGAGGAATTCGGTTCTCTTCATTAGTACTCCCTCGTTCCTTAATGTTCATGTCATTTCTTATTTCAATCTATTCCAGTAGAAGGAGAATCTTACAAATAACTACTAATGTATAAGAATAATATAGTGATGTGGGATCCACACCCAATTGTCTATGATTCGGCTATTATTGCATGGTATATTATAATTCACGTCGTTATAATTTTCAAAAATATATAATATACCAAGATATAAAACGATACCAAAACATGGCATGTGATAAAACTGTATGAACACGTAAGTCAGTAACTGACAAGGAATTATGAATAGAGGGAATATGAGACTCTTCTTAAATTTCCCATCAATATATAAGAATGAGTATAAATCATGTGTTTCCGAATTTAGATTAATTTACTGTATAAATTGTTTACATTGTCATATTGTGTTATATAAAATTTATTCACGATATATTGTATTGTATAGTACGAAGTATTGGAGTAATACTATTATGATATAATAAAGATATTTCGTTGTCTAATTTGCTTAATAATCACAATAGATTTCGTTTAATCGTGTTATATTAATTTGATTGATAATTCCAATTTTATAATAATTTGTTAAATTTATGTAATGATACGATACATGTATCGCGACTCATAGTTAATAACATCACTTCTTATATATTATATCTCTTAGCTATTAGATTTTAATTATGATGTTTATAAGATAATTTTATCAAAAAATCGAGATAAAAAAGAAAAGAAATTCAATTTAAATATGTTTAGGGGAAGCTTTTGTAGCGGTCGTCATTAGACAATTCATGACATCCAAGGAATTCAGAGATCTCTTCATTAGTACTTCTTCTCACCTCCGTTCTTAATGTTCATGTCAATTTTTATTTCAATCAATTCACTGAGTAAGAGAATTTACAAATATAACTACTTAATGTATAAGAATAAATATAACGTGAGTGGGATCTTAGTTCATACAGTCTCGGATCATTATTTGCATGGTATTAATATTCACTCGTTATAATTTTTCACAAATATATAATTAAAAGATATTAAACGATACCAAAAAATGCATCTGCCGTATGCACGTGTCAGTAACTGACAGGAACATACTATGAATAGAAGGGAGTAATGAGAATCTTCTAAATTTCCATTCAATATATGATGAGTATAATCATCGTGTTTCAGAATTTAGATTATATTCTTACTCGTATACAAAATTGATTTACGATGTATACTGGTGTTTATATAACTACCCCACTATATACATCATACGATAGATTATTGTATTGTATAGTACGAAGTATTGGAGCTAATATAATTACCATCGCCCAATAAATAAAAGATAATTTTTTTTTTCGTTGTCTAAATTTTCTTAAAATAAATAGATTTCGTTTAATGTGCTTATATTATATTGATTGATATTCCAATTTTATAAATAATTATAAATCTATGTATGGATACGAAATCATTTTAGAATAAGTTAATATATTATTTATTATTTTTATTAGCTATTTCAGATTTTTATTAATATGTTATATAGTAATTTTTACAAAAAAACCGAGATAAAAAAAAGAAAAGAAATTCATTAATTAGTGTGTAGGGGAACTTTTGTACTGTCGTCATTAGACTAATTCCCATCCGACATCAAGGGAATTCGGTACTCTTCATTAGTACTCCTCGTTCCTTAATGTTCTGTCATTTCTTATTTTCAACTATTCACAAGTAGAGAGAATCTTACAAATTAACTACTAATGTATACAGAATAAATATAGTGATGTGGCGATCTTGTTTGATTGTATTATGTGCATAGGTTATTAATATTCAATCGTTATAATTTTTCACAAATATATAATTAAAGATATTAAACGATACCAAAAAAATGCATTGAAAAGACGTATGAAAGTAAGTCAGTAACTGACAGGAACATTATGAAATAGAGGGAAGTAAATGAGATATCTTCTAAAATTTCCATCAATATATAAGAATTGAGTATAATCATGTGTTTCAGAATTTAGATTTAATCTTACTGGTATAAAATGATTTACGATTGTCATATGTTTATATAAAATTTATTAACGATAATATTGTGTTGTATGTAACGAAGTTTGGAGTAATTACTTTATGATATATAAGATATTCGTTGTCTAAATTTTGCTTAAAATAAATAGATTTCGTTTAATGTGTTATATTATAATTGATTGATATTCCAATTTTAATAAATAATTATAAATTTAATGGTATGATACGAAAAATCTTTAGGACTAAGTAAATATATTATTTATTATTTATTAGCTATTAGATTTTATTCATATGTTATATAAGTAATTTTACAAAAACCGAGATAAAAAAAAGAAAGATTCAATTAAATATGTGTAAGGAGGGAACTTTTGTAACTGTCGTCATTTAGTTTAAATTTCATGACATCAAGGAATTCCGGTACTCTTCATTAGTAACTGATGCGTCCTCCGTTCCTTAATGTTTCATGTTATTTCCTTATTTCAACTATTCACAAGTAGACGAGAGAATCTAACAAATAACTACTAATGTATAAGATAAATATAGTGATGTGGGGATCTTGTTTGATTCGTTTATTGCATAGGTTATTTAAATTCAATCGTTATATTTTCCACAAATATATAATTAAAGAATAAACGTCAAAAAATGCATTGAAAAACGTATGAACAGTAAGGTCAGTAACTGACAGGAACAATTAATGAAAATAGAGGGAGTATGAAATCCTTCTAATTCCATCAATATATAAGAATGGAGTAATAAATCATGTGTTTCAAGAATTTAGTTTATCTTACTGTATAAAATTGATTTACGATTGTCATATGTGTTATATAAAATTTATTAGATAATATTGTTTGTATAGTACGAAGTATTGGAGTAATACTATTATGATATAATAAAGAATATTTCGTTGTCTAAATTTTTGCTTAAATAAATAGATTCGTTTAATGTGTTATATATATTGATTGATATTTCCAATTTTATAAAATAATTATAAATTATGTAAATGATACGAAAAATCCTTTAGAACTAAGTAAATATATTATTTTATTATTTTATAAGCTATTAAGATTTTATTAATATGTTATATAAGTAATTTTACAAAAAAACCGAGATAAAAAAGAAAAGAAATTCAAATTAAATATGTGTAGGGGAACTTTTGTACTGTGTCCTATTTAGTTTAAATTCATGACATCAAGGAATTCGGACTCTTCATTGTACTCCTTCCGTCCTTAATGTTCATGTCAATTTCTTATTTCAACTATTCACAAGTATTGAAGGAGAATCTTAACAAATAACTAACTATTCGTATAAGAAAACATAGTGATTGTGGATTTGTTTGATTCGTATTATTGCATAGGTATTATATTCCAATCGTTATAATTTCACAATAATATAATTTAAGATATAACGATACCAAAAATGCATTGAAAAACCGTATGAACAGTAAGTCAGGTAACTGACAGGAACATTATGAAATAGAGGGAAGTATGAAGAATTTCTAAATTTCCATCAATATATAAGAATGAGTATAATCATGTGTTTCAGAAATTTAGATTATCTTAATGTATAAATCTTGATTTACGATTGTCATATGTGTTATATAAATTTATTACGATAATATTGTTTGTAATGTACGAAGTATTGGGAGTAATACTATTAGTGATATAATAAAGATATCTTTGTTGTTAACTTTTTGCTTAAATAAATAAGATTTGTTATGGTGTTATATTATATTGATTGATTTCAATTTTTAAATAATATATAAATTCATGTATGATACGAAAAATCTTTAAGAACTAAGTAAATATATTATTTATTATCTTATTAGCTATTAGATTTATTAATTATGTTATATAAGTAATTTTACAAAAAACCGAGATAAAAAAAGAAAAGAAATTCAATTAAATATGTGTAAGGGAACTTTTGTACTGTGTCTTACGTTTAAATTCATGACTTAAGAAATTCCGGTACTCTTGCATTAGTTACTCCTCCGTTCCTTAATCGTTCATAGTCATTTCTTATTTCAACTATTCACAAGTAGAAGAGAATCTTACCAAATAACTACTGTAATGTAATAAGAATAAATATAGTGATTGGATCTTGTTTGATTCGTATTATTGCATAGGTTATTAATATTTAATCGTTTATAATTTTCACAAATAGTATAATTAAGATAATAAACGATACCAAAAATGCATTGACAACGTTGAACAGTAAGTCAGTAACTGCACAGGGAACATTTGAAATAGAAGGGAGTATGAGAAATCTTCTAAATTTCCATCAATACTATAGAATGATATATATCAATGTGTTTCAGAATTTAGATTTAATCTTACTGTTAAAATTGGATTTACGATGTCATATGTGTTATATAAGAAATTTATTACGATATTTTGTATTGTATAGTAATCGAAGTATTGGAGTAATACTATTATGATATTATAAAAGATATTTCGTTGTCTAAATTTTGCTTAAAATAATTAGATTTTGTTTAATGTGTTTTATATTTATATAAATTGAATATTAAATTTTAATAAATAAATTTTAATACTATATTGATAAGAAGAAATCTTTTAAGAATTATGTAAACATTTATTTATACTCGTAATTTATTAGCTAATAGATTTAATTATATGTTAGTTATATATAAATATATTTTAGCAAAAAATATAAAAATAAATAAGAATTTAGTTTTTGGAGGGAAATTGTTTTAAATCCAGAAGAGCGTCCATGTGGCCATTGTTCTTGTTTCTGCTTTAGTATATAGTTATAGATGTAATATTTTTAGGTTGCTTAATCAAATCATTTTTAGTTATAGTTTTCAACAGCTTTGCTAATCACCATCATTTTCGGGTACCCTTACCTAGGTAAGGCTATAACAACATGGTATCAACAGCAGTATGTTTCGTGGTGGCCCGGTGGTTGGAGTATAGCCGTGGTGGCTATTACCTGGGGTTGACTAGTGACAATTTTTTTTTATTTTTTTTTCCAAAAAAGAGAAGAAAAACTTGGGAGATTCATATAGCATACCTTCCTCCCTGTTTCTTTACTGTTTAACTTTCAAAGTTTGAATCTTTATTTTGTTAAAAAAGGGTTGAATCTTGTATTTCATAAGCTCTTATTTTGCTCTGGTATCAATTGAGGCATTGCGTGGCTTGATTAGAAAAGGTTTTGTGATTTTCTCAATAGTTTTCTAGATTGGGGGAAGGTTACGTGCGTGGCTTGTTTGAATGGGAAGAATTCAAGGGAATAGAATTTGGAAGATGGGAAGAGTACTTTAGCTTTTGTGGTTTGAAATGAAGAGGAGGAGTTTTCGCGGTAGCTTGTGTCGCGCTGGGACGGAGAAGCTTGGTGTTGGTTTGGACAGGAACACCAAGTAGCGGCCCTTCTAACCGGTGGGAGAGTTTGAAAGCTTGCTACTTGTGCTACCGTTTTGGTTCCTCACCAAGTCCTTTTGAGAGAGCTCCTAACTCTGATTACGGTTTAGTGGTGGCTGAGTAGTGTTGCAAAAGCCAATTTACACACCAGGAACGTTGAAGAAGACAAGTGTGTCTCACAGAAAATGGGATCGGCGGTGTTGGATTGGGATTTAGTGAGGGTCTGTTGGATCGGTTTGGTTGAGTGGCGAGAGGAAAGGGATGAAAGTTGCCGTCATAGGAAGTGGGTCATGTGGTCGTCTTAGCAGCAAAAATACGGTGGTTGTGAGCTTTACTAGATTTGATGAAGTGTGTGTGTATGTAACATGCAAGAACGGGTCTTTTTTGTGGTGTTTGAAGCGGAACAAACTCGTCGGAGGTCGTCAAGACGGGTGGCTACTCTGAATGTTATCGCAAAAATGTGAGGTGTGTAACAGGGAAAGGCTATCGTAGTTGATCAGTGGTATGGGTGTGTCTAGAGTTTTGGAGAAGAGCTAAAGATTTCAGAAGAACAGGGAAAGAGGGTGAAGTTTGTGTATAATAGCATCATTTTTTGGTCATGGTCAGAAGAGGGCAATGCACGCAAACCCACGTGCATGCATTGTGAGAGGTCACATACTGACTAAAGCTGTCAAGAAACAAGACAAATGACATATTAGTTGGCCCTATCGGGAGAGACAACTAATTTATTCTTACTGCTCGAAACAGTTTTGGAGACTTTCTTTAGAATGCCATGTTATCCAACCATCCATCCTCTAAATTTTCATTCTTTTAACTTCTAAAACTTTACACCCATAGTCTACTCTTAACCTCTTCTAGAGAACTACAAAATCTGCATTTCAACGTCGAGATTTATGTTCTCAGTCCAACCACCGTAGCCAACTCAGCCAATGCGACTTTCACTGCATATATACTTCCAGCTCCATTACAACTTCCTTCCAAGTTTGACTTCATACTCATAGTCCGCTACTAGAGGACAGAATAGATGTATTACTAATTGAAGACTGTAGACTGCGATCAGTGGAAGTCGAAGAAGGCATACCATCCAACAAAAGCCATTTCCCCTTGCCTAATCAAGCAGCATGTACTGTAATTATATCGCTAATTTGTTAACAAAGAAGCAGACCATGTTCACTCTACCATAATAGCCATATCTCCCATCGCATGAGCATTAGATGTTTAAGTCTGCATGCTCCGCCATTCTTCCCACCTTGAGACAAGTGGGTCTTTAAGAGAGGGGGTATTTTAGGACAAAGAAAGATTTGGTATATTTATAATAAGTTGATATCAAGAATTATGAAATGACATGCTTTTTAGAGTTTCCCTAAGGTTCATGCCAGTCTATAACAACTACATGTTAGTAGAGTCTATCCGTCCATGTGGCCGGAGTTATCTATCTAACAGCTCTTGCTGAGAGTTTATGTCGCCAAGTGGTTTTCGGTGCAGGGGTATGGTGGTGAGTAGAGAGGGTACAAGAGGTTTGCAAAGGGCATTGTCATTGAGAATGGCGGTGGTAGATCTTACAAGCGGCTTGTCGTGGTGTTGTGTGTGAGAGGGTTTGGAAAGGCTTAAAATTGGGTGGGGATGTCAAAGTCCATCGCTCAATCAATCATTGTTTGACAAAAAGACTAAGAAGATGGAAAGGGTGAACATAAAAGTAGGGGACAATTAAAGATTCCAATATTGTGTGTAGATATCCCATACCGTGCATTTCACTCCACTTCACTCCGGGGCACAAGAAATGGGATGGGTCAGTAGCCCATCGGTTCAGTTAAGCCGCCTTCAAACAAGTCCGACAGGGGACGAATAAGAACAGACGGATATCCGTTTGATGACATCGTTGATTCCACGCCTGCTCATGGCGTAGCTGGGCTGGATCGTCATTGTGGTAGGTCTGCAATTCCATTGTTTATCATTGTTATATCCGTTGGTTGAGTGAGGAGAGAGGGGTAAGGAGCTAAAAATTAATGTACCGGAGCGACGGATCTTTAGATGTCGGGAACAATCTCTGTAGGTAGATTCTCGATCCTCTGAGATAACTAGGTTTAGTTGTGGCCGAATGACATAGCCTTCTGTTCATGTGAATCTTGGTGGACGTTGCTTTTCCCGTTGCTCGAGTGGCAATCGATTTGTGAATAGGGAAGGAGGTATGTGTTGATCGATATTATGGGGAATCGCGTATCGAGCCGACAGAGGCGTAGTAAGAATTGAAGATAGAGCTTATGATTCAAGAGTGAAAGGATGATGCGATTTCTCACTGAAGACTGCTATGAATCTTGCGCAGGTGAGGACCCTGGTAATGGAGTCATGTTTCGCCAATACGGGGAGTAAGTGGCGTACATACAGAAAGTGGAAATGGAGTCCTGTGAGTGCAGGGGGACGGTTGTGCTCACTCTCAGCTTGGGCTTCCGGTCGCCGAGACCCACGTGTAAGTGTGCACCGCTACAAGGTCTCACTCTTTAGCGCAGTGTTGTGGTGCTCGTGCTCGCAAGTAGATCAACTTCGGTTGGTGACAATAACAATGGAAGACTTCGGAAGTCGAGTTCATTGAAAACTTATGTCGTGTGTTGTTTTAGGCTAGAGAAGGGCAGAGGTTGTCGGACGCTGTCTACATCTGTATAGTTTAACTAATTTCTAGATTGGATCTATTTTAGGCCTGTTGCTCAACGTTTGATACGCTCTCCTTTTTGTAGATATCTTCTCACACAAGGAAGGTTTGGTCTTGTCTAGACCATAGTTACGAACTTTTATTGGGTGGTCACGTTGGCTTTACCAAACTAGTGCACCTGTTTCGTTACCGTGTTCTTCATTGCAGGGGTTGGTCGGAGTTAGAACACATTACTACTCACCAATATGGTATATTTCGCGTTCCTCTGAGATTTGAAGTTCCTATCGGTAATGTGGGCTACAGGCCTAATATTTATGGTGTTCTCTTCAGCTATGGACGGTGAACAATTGAGTCATTGGCTATTCGTAACACCATAGTAATGTGCGGAAATCCGGGTAATCTCACTTTAGGGTTTACTGCTTGGTTTGGTGACGTGAGTGATCCCCTATAGCGCTCAGAGTGGGCTCCGACTTCTCTCTACTAGCTCGCATACCCATCTCCTTTGCTTCATCCCATTAAACGGATTCAGCTCTAGATTAAGTAATAGAGCTGATCTCTAAAATTCATATGCCTCGGTAGGTGAGTTCGCTGGGAAGCTGTATGGAGAACCTTCAAAATCTTGACAGTGGGCATCGAAGATTAGATTTATGGCGAGGGCTGTGTTGTAGGTAGAGTATCACCGATAATTTTGAGACGCTTGAAAGATCGCTTATTGGGTCTATGGGGAGGTTGGCATTTGGTTGGTTGTTTGCACTGACTGTATGTATATTATACAGTGGTCAGAGTTTAGATTTGCAATGATTTTTTGGATGGGCGGGCTGACTAGACGGGGGAGTCTCGTAGTAAAGACGCCGTTGCAAGAAAGTAAACGTATCGACAATTATTTTATCGATGGTTAGGCTTGGGCAACAAGAGGTTTGTATGGCCACGCATTGAGTTCTAGCTATGGCAGACAGGAAACAGAGTTCACTCAGAGAGCATGAAATCTATTGTCTTCCGATGGTACGTAAGAGACAGCAAATTGGGTGCCGGAAAATCCTCTCTGGCGCCGTGCTCGAGGGCCCATGATCACCTCTACGACCTAACGCTAACCTACAAATTAGGGCCTCCCTATTTCATTGTAAGCCCACGCTCTATGGTTGGTGAACAAGGTAGATGGGTGACTCTTTCCAATATCATTAGAGACCACGTGAGATGTCGGCATAGTCATTTGGGCAACCCACAGTCCCATTTTGACCATGACCACAATTGATGGCTTCTTACAAGCAACCCATAATCTACTCTCTCAAGAGAGAGTAGATACAACACACTGTTTACTCCTCTGCTTTGAAATTCACTCTCTTAGCTTCTCGATCTCTGCATGAAACTCCTATGACGCACACACACTACTCTCACCCCTCACACACTCAGTCATAACACCAATACACCGTGACGCACCTTTTCGCTCAGAGCTCTCGTATACGAACGATCACCCTGTGCTACTATTAGATTGCGGACGATAGGCAATTCTCAGAGTAGACCCCGACGTTTGAAGGTACAAAGGTGTCGAGCGAGCTCGACGAGATTGTTTTGCCTATTTTAGTTTTAGGGGCTGGTGAAAGCATCATTAAGAGTTAACTGCAGGCGATATACTTAATCAAGGGGTTTTGTACTATTATTTCACTTCATCAAATCTAGTAGTCCACCAATCAGGTAATGATTCATCAATTATGCTGCTAACGTTAGTACAAGTTAGAACGAAGAGCTATAATGTATGTGATGCCCACTGTTTTTCTTATAAATAAAGCAAGTTAGGAGAGAGAGGGAATGATTGAAAAATGAATGAGGCTACTTTCTTTCCTATCGTTGTCTATCCAGTACTTGGGGTTATGTATTTCTTTAGGGCTTAGCACTCCTCTTGTTACGCTCTTCTCACGCGCTCTGCTTATCGAACATCTAGCAACTAAATATCCAGGTATCAATCAGAGACCTTCCTAGTTTGCTAGAAATCACCACATGTTCGGGTACCCTTACCCCAGAGTCTACATTGACACCAGCACAGCGAGTACACTAGAGCTCATTGTTTATCTAGTGAGACATCTACATGTGCTGTCAGTCAGATGTCAGATTAGAGTATGTTCTCTGTTGTGTTACGCTGTGTTGTAAACCTTGAGTCTGTGTATAAATTCGAACTCATCTCAAGCCATTTATGATCCTTAATGTATAAAATAGACACTCTGTATTTACATGTTATTACTGATTACCATTATAATAAAATGTAACAATTTTAAAAAGTTAGACAAGTCAAACAAGAATCAACATATGACATTAATAATTTGTCGCCTTCCAATTATTAGACATTCCACATATTCAATAGTACCCCTTACTCCACCAACGTAAAATAAATTTTTCTCTCGCTTTCAACAGCACACACTCTCCCATTGCATACCTAGCTTACAAAAACACACATACAGGAATCTCCAGAACACAGCCAAAACACTCACCATGTAGTGAGAACCGCCACTTGGCCACAAGTTCCTGAACGCATGAAGCTTTAACACACCATGCCATAAGCCTGACCACTCAGTCCATAGAATTGAAAACCCATGGTTCAAGCAGATTAAACCAGACAAACGCCCCCAAACAACGAACCAGCCCCAAGCCCAAATTTAAAACCAGAAAATGTTAGTCTGAATTTTTAATTAAAAAAATTGGGGCAATTCAAATCATGGAGGTGCTAAACCAAGCAATGTGGTTGCGTCAAATTGAGCAATTTGAGAAGGTAATATGGGAAACTTTGTTACCTTGAATGAAGGGTGACATTAGCAGTCGGTACACACGGTTAGCAAACTTGACCTTGAAATAATGGTTTATTTATATGAGAGATGAAAGAGGCACTATTTGCAGCCCAAAAATCCCCAACCCACAAGATACGTCCACTAACGTATATGACTTGACTTATGTACGAGTTTTAAAATTAATTTTTGTACTTTAAAAATTCCTTTACTCTCAGTATCCATTCTTTTGAAGTCTATTTCATTGGAGTCTAGAACCCAAATAGCCTTTCTCTAGCACTTGTTTTACTTGAAAGTTGCTAGCCACACAACGTCAAACCCATCAAACATGACAAAGATCATGGTGCATGCTACATAACAAGGTAAATAGAATACTTCATCAGTAGATATTGTAATCAATAATCAGATATTGATTCGCGAAAAACCCTAGAACAAATAAATTACGCTATCCAGCATGTCCTGTAATAACGAGAGTTAACACAGATCATTCTAACAAAACAATATACGATGTACCAGTACAAAAGAGCAACAGGGACCAAAGAGCAAACAGCTCATTCACAATTCCAGTAGCAATAGATAACAAGTAACAAGACATGTTTATCAAAATTAACCAACTATAACAACAATAATTGTCCATCTCTAAAACTAAGGAGAAACAAACCCCAGGTCACGAAAAAAAACACAGTTTTACTACAGTAACCAGTAAACATAGTAAGAAAAAAAACATCAAAATGACATCAGTAAATCTTTCCAAACAGCAAAACTTCCAGAATATCTCATGCTTGTCTTGCGAGCCAGAAGAAGTGGGGTCATTTGTTCCTTCAAACCCTTCCTCTTACGGATTTCAGTCACAAGAGTTGCAGATTGGGAACCTGGCTCAAGAGGATCAGCAGACAATGTGTCCCAGTGATCAAACACGCACTGAGGGAAGGCCTGACCAGATGTGGCAGCTCTCAAGTTACCTGAAAACCCGAATGACTCAACAACAGGCAAGTAAGCCTTGATGTTGTACAGTGGGGTACCAGGTCGCTGCATTTCTTCAAACACGTGTCCACGCTTCTGATTCAGAACACTGTAGATACCACCAAGAGCTTGCTCAGGAGCTTGAATTTCAACAAGGTAAACAGGTTCCAACAATCTAGGTTTTGCAGTAAGCTGAGAAGCATAGAAGACCCTCCTTGCAGTTGGAATAATCTGGCCACCACCTCTATGGATGGCATCTGTATGCAGAACAACATCACAAACTTCAAAGCAAATACCTCTCATGTTTTCTTCACACAACACACCTTCCTTTGAAGCCCATTGGAAACCAGCAACAACAGAGTCCTTGATTTCATTCAGGTACTGAACTCCCTTACACATATCCACCACCATGTTGGGACCAGTAGTTTCTGGACCAAAACACCAGATCTTCTTGGCAAGATCCTTGTCCCATCCAAATTCCTCAGCCAAGATCTTGGATCGGATCTTGGGGTCATCTCTTGGGCCAATTCGCCCCTCATCGATGGCCTCAGCTAGCCCATCTTCCAATGGACGGGCTTCCATGTAGAGACGGTTGTGCTTGTTGGGGGACTTGCTCATCACAACACGGCATGACCTGTCAATAACAGTCTCACGGAAGGATACAACTGGGTCAGACTTGATTATCTCAGCTCCACCCATGAAGTCATCCTGAAGATCCTTCAAACAGATTTCAAGATGAAGTTCACCAGCACCAGCAATAATGTGCTCTCCAGACTCCTCAATACTACAGACAACCATAGGATCTGATTTTGCCAAACGTTTCAGACCCTCAACAAGCTTGGGAAGATCAGATGCAACCTTACATTGAACAGCAACACGAACAACAGGTGAGACAGAGAACTTCATAGCACGAATTGGATGGGCATCCACTTCCTTCTCATTAGTAAGTGTGGCATTCTTTGTGATGTACTGATCTAAACCAACCAAAGCAACAGTGTTACCACATGGAACATCCTCAACTGTTTCTTGTTTCTTTCCCATCCAAATGACAGTTCTCTGGACATTCTTAACATAGAGATCCTTCTTCTCACCAGGAACGTAGTTAGGACCCATGATCCTGACCTTCATACCAGTTGCAATCTTTCCAGCGAACACACGACCAAAAGCAAAGAACCTACCCTTATCAGAAGCGGGAATCATCTTTGACACGTAAAGCATCAAAGGTCCCTCAGGGTCACAGTTTCTGATAGCATTGGCATAGATATCATCCATGGGTCCTTCATACAAGTTCTCAACACGATATCTCTGAGCCGTTGCCGGGGATGGCAAGTGATGGATCATCATCTCAAGTAAAGCCTCACTAGCTGGCAACCAGGTCTGCATGACACGCTTCATCAATGCCTTAGCCATCAAATCTTTCTCTTCACCCTTCATCTGGATACCAAGCTTTGTCAACATAGGCCAGAGTTTGTCCTTCTGATCATTCATGCAAGTATTAATGACCTGTTTGATGGGCTCATAGCAAAACTGAACAAAACCACGCTTGCAAGTACCAGAACCAGTGTTCTTAGAGGTCCATTTCTTAGTGGCTGGGTCAAAAAAGTTCTCACCCCAAAGACGTTCCATCATCTTTTTCTGATCAACACCAAACTTTGAGGCATACATCTTAGCAAAGTTGGATAGAGTAAATGCCCACCCATGAAGACCAGCGGAGAAAGCCACTGTTCCTTTCTCAGGGTACACTTGGACATCACCCAAAAGAGGATCTTCATAGGTAGCCATGATGACGTTTGCATTCTCAATAACCTTCTGGAATGTTGTGTAAGCCTCCTCTCCATCAACTTGAAGCTCAAGGAAACAACGATCCATCTTGTTAACAGTCAATACGGGCCTGATCCTCTCACCAAGAGCCTGTCTAAGGACAGTCTCTGTCTGAACACACACACCCTCAATGCAATCAACCACAACAAGGGCCCCGTCAGTGATACGGAGAGCAGCTGTGACCTCAGAAGAAAAGTCAACGTGCCCAGGGGAATCAATGAGATTGATGAGGTAGTCATTTCCCTTGCGCTCTCCCCCGTAAGACTTCAAAGACTCATCTGACATTTGATAATAGAGGGAAATACCGGTGGACTTGATGGTGATACCACGTTCAGCTTCATCTGCACGGGTATCAGTCATCCGCACATCACCAGCCACTTCCTGGGCAATGATACCAGCAGCAGCCACCAAGGAATCTGTTAGTGTAGATTTCCCTGTAAAATAAGAAAAAAGGAGAYCTAAATYAGTAATAGAATAACTTTAATGACTTTTAGAAACAATCATTAAAACAGTGTACCAAATACAGAAGAACCAAAAGAGGAATACAAGATGTGCCCTTCAACATACTCAATACATTTAAAGGATCTTAAATAGAAAAGGTATAATGAGTAAATGACAACATTTCATGTAGTTCCAAGAGTCTCATTAGCAGTTTAAGCAGAAAGCATTTCAATTCAACATCATACAGTCAATACTTAGCAGGAAATTTAAAAGCACAAACTCAGGAAACAATGCATTACCGTGATCGACGTGAGCAATAACAGACATATTACGGATGTTGTGCTTCTGGTCCATAATAGCACGGAGCTCATCAGCTGTAAACTTCACCTGCAGTAGCCAAATACAAGGAATTGAGTAAACTAAAAAGAAAACAAACACACATTCAATTCATTTACTAAAAGAGACTTCTCTGTAAACAAGTGTATATACCATTTTTGCTGAACTTTAATAGAAACACAGGCAATAAGCCGGTATGGATATCTCCTGAACGATAGGAATTAACCCTGCACACCATTTTAAAAAGGGGTCATTACACAATAAATCATCACCAGCTCCATCCCCGAGCCGGGTGTGGCCAGGGGAAACAGGACATTCATGAAATCACTCATCAAATCACTCATCAAATCCCAGGGTTTCAAGTCACAAAACTTCAAAATTTYATATTATGTAATGAAACAGATTGTAATATACACAAATATCTGTCATCTGATTTCATGGAATAACACTATATACTTTCACTTTTTCTCTTTGATTAGTCCTATTTCACATTTACATATACGTTCATTTTTGGTCTATGTTCTAGTAATAATCATCAATTTTTTTATTATTATTTTTACTTAAACAATGGTACGAATAAATTGTCAACAATAAAGAATTCTAAATCCGATAGAATCATAAAAAAATTCTAAGATTCTCTTAAATGGGACAACCAAAAGGACAAATGGTACTAAAAATTCGATCAAATCATAACTTTATTACATGCAAATCATCCCAAAAACATGAAATAGCACGAAACAAAGGAAGGAAAAAATTGTCTACTTGAAAAAACAACAAATTCCCATGAAATCGCAACGAATAAGATTTAACAATTGGCAAGATTTATGCATAAAAATCTTCGAAACAACTAGATCTACTCACTAAATTTAAATAAAAAAAAAAATAAAAATGTACTCTGAGTAAGTCCTAAAATCCAGATAACAAAAGAACTGATCAAACAGATTATACTCAACAAGAAAAACATCAAACATGGAAAACAAAGCATGATAAGCTAAAGTAAACAAGAAGAAGCAGGTCATTTAGCAGCAATCAACAAATGAAATCAAAACGAAGAAGAAATGAAGTTGAAAAACAGATGAAAAGAGAGAATCATACCAGAGAAGAACGAATCTGGGGGAAAAAACGAAAGCGGCAAGAGGAGAGTGAAAGAGAATGGCGGGAAAAAGAAGAAAAACGGCGAAGAAAGAGAATTATAAGGGGGGAGAAAAACCGGAAGGGGGCAATAAACCCTAGTGATTGTAAAGGGTCGGAAATACCTTTCTTCTTCTCCATAATAATAATAATCATGAGATATTTTAAGGGGGAATTTGGGATTCGATTATTATGCCGTTGTGGCAAATTCCAACTTGCGCGAAGCAAACAACTGGGCCGAGTCGTCACTCGTCAGTGGGTGAGTGGGTGAGTGGCTGTATGGCTGATGTCGTCCATTTATTAATAATAATATATAGTTTGTGAAGTTGTAAGTATGGTGAAAGCTAACCTGTAACTATGAATGGTTAGTTAGGGAAAGACAGCAAGGAAAGAAGCTATGTGGCTTTCATTTCGGCTGTGCTCTTCTTTATAAACCTTTGTGTCTTCGTGCTCATTTTTTTTTTTAAAAAAAATATTGTACTGTCAATTATAAATCTATGCCTATGTACCACCTTGTCCATGTATATGATTGGTTTTCAATTTACCATTTTTGAGGTATTCTTTGGTTCATTGAGCGGTATGGATGTTTAATTAATCTCGATTCTAGAATACTAAACTCTATTTACATTATTCTATCTATTATTTGTTACTTTATACTACAAGATAAAATGAGGGATGTTAATGGTGCGAACAGTTTAAATTGTTCTCATGTATTTTGCGTCTCACGTGTTGTTGATATTGGTTTGATCCTCAAGGCTTGGGATTGAAATATGTCGCAGCGCGAGGTTGATTTAGTCTTACGTGGCACACGCACGCACCATGCGCGCCGTGTTCCGTTGTAATATTTTAAAATAATTGTCCTTAGTTGTTGTTTAATGATAGAAGCTATTTTATCGAATAAAATTGCAGAAATATATTAGTTTTTAAATTTCTCCGGCCTATAACCATAAGGGCAACACATATTTTATTAAGTGTTTTTTTCTAAATTTCTAGCCACAATTACTCTGACTCGCACTGTCGCACACCACTTGCCTATGCATGAGCCGTGACATAGGAACATCCATGGAGTTATTGTCGAGGAATACTGCTTTATAAACTTTGGGTAGTAAAAACGTAGAAAGGATCAATTTAAATTGACAAGCAAGTTAGACAACGCAATTATTAAAAAAGAACAGAGAAAACTCGTGCAAGAATATTGTGTATCTACTTATCTAATTGTAATGACACGTGCTAAAATTGCGAGAGACAAACTAAAAAAACCAACACCAATCACAATTGCATATACATTCTATATCTCTAAATTGCATACACATTATAACATTCGAGGCATCTTTGTCCAACTAGTGTGCCTCGGCATGCGATGCGTGTTGTGGTCCACTTTAAGTATGGTTTAATCATTTGCAGGTTTTCGAATATGATGTAATTACGCGTAAAGAAGTCAAGGGGTACTTAAATGCATATGAGCTAGTCATGATCTATTAGATTAGTATTTTAAAATGTACATAACCCTCCAAGAGTTTAAAATGAGCAAACATGTCTTGGGTACAAAAATCACCATAAATATATGACAAACATCACTATAATTTTATTGAAAGCTATTTTAAGTGTCCACATTATATTGAATGCAGATGAAGCCTCAGTCAATATAAATCCAACCAAAAGTGACATGAAAAGGCCATAATTCTTTTGTCCTGCAAATAAAATTCAAGAAAGAGTTACGCTACACTCAATTTCAAGAGCAAAATGTCATRGTATATAAAGCAACATTCACGAGTTTAAACTTTGAACCTCATACTGTTATTACCTATGCAATTCCCGAATGTAGCGCAATGGTGATCAAATCCCATAACATAGTCTTTGCAACTCCTGCAATAGCGCACCCTTCTTGAAGAAGATGAAGCCTATAAGAGGAAAAAGGAATCAATGAAACATCCTCTTACTTGCGACAATAAGTTAAAGTTCATCTTGCATTCACAATTGTGATAATGTAGCTTTGTAAACAGAATAGGAATAGRGATATACACTCTTAATGAACAATTCCACAATCAACCCTAGCCCGTTTGGTTCAATCCTTACCATATAAAAAGTTTGTAAACAATCACTGTAGGGAGAAARAGTATGAACAGTGCTGGGTACCCCACCGAAGCCCACGTCAGCTGAGCCCCTTGCAATAGCCCAGTCCAGTTGCTACCCTCAYAAGCCCACATCAAGGCCTACCCTCAGAAGCCCACATCTTAGCCAAAACCCTAAAAAAAACACTCAGCTCATTCTCTCTCCTCTTAATTTTCTATAACTCTAAATTATTTAATGATTGATATGAACCCCTCACGAAAGCTAGTATCATTTACGCTCTTAGCATCCGTTCCTGAATCACTTACAGGGAAAATCAAAAAAATACAGACAATTGGATCCCTCAATTATAGCTTACAATGAAACCTAATAATAAACAATTATATGCATAAACCTCAAACTGTTAGTATATTCAAAGTATATAATCATCCTAACACATAATTAGTTTTGTTCTTGTGTTTTCTTTGCAATTAAATACTTCTATTTAATGGTCGCCAATACTGCTGTATAGATTCATCGATTTTTAGCAGCAAACAAGTTACAAGATCCGTGACTTTAAGTCTGACACCTAGAAGTAAATACCTGGAATTATTAGTTCAAATCCTAGAGAACCCAGTCTTATGTGGGCGGGACACCAACATACGTTTCAAATCTATTTTATTTACAATTAATGAAAGCGAATTATATATCTAGCCGTCGTGATGGTTCATGTACTCTTTCCTAGGCCTTCAAGCGTTGTTGTGAACATCAGGAGTAGCGACGCTCAGTGGCACTCGAGACGGTTTTGGCTCTTTTCATCCTTTGAATTGATGTGGGTGATTACTGATTGGTTAACTGAACTTAAGAGAGAGCCATCGCTGCCCAACAACCTTCAGATATCTCTAAGTAATGAGAACACCCTGCCGCTCCTTTGAGTCTTTTGGCTTGGATTTCAGCTTGGCGAATGCATAAATATTAAGTATAGAAACGAAAGTTAGCCAACACTAATTCAGCATAGCAACCAAAATTATCCAAGATCGTTCCGGTCGGTACAGTTCTAGATCTTTCATATCACATATTCATACTACACGCAATGCTAATATTTTTTTAACCCATATCACACAAATCAACTCATCTTTACATGCAATTGCCGCCACAGAAAAACAAAATAATTTTATGATTCTATCCCAATTATAATTAAAAAATACCTTATTCTGCATAAAATAGAATGCGTACATTAAAAAGCAGAAAAAGCACAATCATACCTTCGAGAAGTACACTTTCGTATGTAAGTCGTGTAACCAAAGTAACTCGAGCTAGCAGCATTCTCAAGCTTGCACCGATACCTAGAATAAATATTTAAACATTTCAATAAAGGTATTTCGGTGCTACAACCCCAGAATGGGAAAAAGCTGGATGGGTCCGGATCGGTGACTAGAGCGAAGATGCCACAATCATTTGAATTCGTGCTTCTGAGTACCTAGTTTTCAACATGGAGTTCTAGGTGCGCATGCTATCATGGCGCATTAGGTTTTTCCTTTTGTATGCACTATTCAGTGGTCAACTTTATATAGCTTCTTCAAAATGACAGCACTCGTATATTTTTCGGTTTAATTGGCACTAGATCTTTATAAAATAGACCCTCAAATGACACGAAATTGATATGTTCATTGTGCACTCTGATATATGTTTTGACATCGAACTAATGCATTGGATGATCAAGCAATTCTCAGCCTCTGCCTCAATTTCAAACCGACAGAATTAGCTTAATTATTCGTGTTATACTTTAAATCACTTACAATACCTTTCTTCCCTTATATTTTCTCATGGTGTCTTCTCTGGGAAAGGCATTGCCACAATCATATATCTTTCTTATCTGACATACCCTACACACAATGTCAACACAATAATATTTTGTGGCACAGAAACCACATCAAGTACCCTGTTAAATGAGACAACGCTGAACTCACCTAGTAGTCCACCTGCTTCTTAGTAAGGAATGACTAACGATTGAAACTTTTCTCATGGAATTTAACTCAAGATTGATGACTCAAAACAAAAGACAATTCTGCAAATCATCGCCATATTATCCGTCATTTCCCCTTAACGATTGCATTTGCGTTGGCTGGATGGAACCGCTCTAAAATTACTCAACTACCCCACAATGAAATAAATGTCCCCCTCCTAGGGGCTGGACAAGGATATTTTGAGGCAGCCTGCTCAGCTGCCAAGTGTCATCTACAATCTGCCTACAAAATAGGATGCTTTTTAATAATCATCAGAGCAAAAGCCCTTAGTTGCCATAAGGGGATGCTTTGTAAATCAATCAATCAAGCAAAGCCTTCGTTCCATAAGTGAGGATGCTTTGTAATTCAATCTATAATTTGCCGGGCAAACTTAAATGATCTCAAACCAGTATGCTTTGTATACTTTTTGCTAAATTACAATCATGATTTGTTATCTTAATTCTTAAGGAGTTACTAATATATTAGGCATCTATTAATATACAAAGCAATGCCAATTGGCAATTTGAGATGTCATCTCATAAACCATTTAATCAAATTTTTAGATAATCAATTTCAAAGTTGGACATCAGTGCAATTCTAAGATAGCACAGATGAGTGAGCCTAGTGATTAGGTATATCAAAACTATCAAAACAAATTTTAACAACCCATCACGAATCGATGGGGAATTAGTTCAAGGTTTTTAAAATAAAATTGAATAAACATAATTGCAGTCACAAATGGAGTTTTGGTTATTTAACATGAATTGATACTGAGCTAAGCACCTCAAAATTCAAACCAGAAAACAATATTGTGCCGTTGAATCATAGCCTCACAACATATGATCACCTTGATTGCACAAATTCATAGTTTTTTGCAATGATTTCGCATAAACGTTGATGGCTAAATTCACATAGAGAGTACACACCATAATAACACTTACTCGTATTTATTTAAAATTCCGACTTTACCACACATTGACGCAAGTTGTCTGTCCTGCTCTTTTTTAACATGAACTTCATTTATGCCATTATAAACATATTATAACAAGCAATATTACAATAGACCAAACGTTTAAATACCTAGATTTTCACAGTGCAAGAGATATCTATTCAACTTCACAACATCATTGACTAAGCTAACTACTTTCCGATCTTGCACACTCTCTTCCTTGTCTTCACACAATCTTCGCGCGGTTAAGCCAACCCCGCCTCTCATATTCCACTTGCACCACATCACAACTCTGCTCAGACAAATCAACGAACTCTCAAAAATTCAATTCATTTTATAATATGTCAAAAATGAGTATGAAAATTTCACAAATACTTTCTTCCATTATATAGCCCACTTTAGCATCTTCTTCTAACATATTGGGCTTGCAAAGGCAAAAGTCCCGATCAAGTAGTGAGCAACCTTAAATTTCAAAAAACAAGGAGCATCAATCTTCCGAACAATGCGAAAAGTCGAACTTTCTACCAATAATCAAAATCAAACGTCTGATGTATTTAAATACCAAACATAATCAACATCCAGGTTTGAACACGAAAAGAGTAGCAGGAAATAACCGGTCGAATTAGGCAACCCTGCAAGAGGGAAAACCAAACTAACATACGAAATCCGAAACCCTTCAACATTCTAGCCAAAAAGCCACCAAAATTCACATAAAACATCCAAAAAGCTGCAAAAACAGCCATGGAAAATGAAATCAGTCGTTTCGTCAACCCGATTATCAAAAAAACTCTTAAATTCGACTAATGGGACAAAACACCAAATCATCTCCCATGCTAATCTCTATTGCCTTCACTCGACCCATCTCACGTCACAAAACGAAAAATACAAAAGGAGGTTAGCATATGTTGATCGTGAAAATAGAACAGAAGATAGCATTAGAAGAGGGGCAGTCGATGTGGTTGTGAGATCAGTTAATCACAGACTGATCGGCAACACTAGTGAGTATCTAATTGATTTTATTGTGGGAGATTTATTAGAAGGATTAACTAATAAAATTGTTGGATAAACTTATGCTCATCAATACAGGGGTTTCACTCGACGGCCTCAACTTATGAGAAGTGAGCACCACCTAGCACGCCGTTACTTGAATTAACCACAACACACAATTAATTTATTACTGATTCATCCCGTATTTATAGTTAACAAACGAAATCTGAATAATACCTAGGATAGATTTATGCATATCCACCGTAACAACTAAATTATCTATGAAATAATGAATTAATCCTAACACAACTAAAACTATCTTTAACTATTCCTAACAAACTAGAATTCATCTAACAAACTTAAATATTTAAATCATAATATCAGCATAATATCTAAACTACCTACAACTCCAATTCTCATCCATCACGCGTTAGCTTTGAGTGACGTATCTCAATCTCGCGATTAATGCGACTCAACAAATAAAATAAATTACTATAAATAATATACTGATGCTATTGGAATCGCAACAGGGGAGATGGTGAGGCCAGAAGATAGTAGAGCAGTGGATTTAGGAGAGCAGAATTGAGGCAGGGGACACGGGGGGGACA
>SNQN01001948.1:3340-30674 GCA_008642245.1 Bassia scoparia
TGTGCACTACTTCACCCTTACCCATGTCCCCTAATCCAGACCTTTGGTGCACTACCAGACATGGAGTCCTTCGCCTTGCTTTATGCAATTATAGGCAAGGCTTAAAACGAATTCCGCAGCTTCCCAAAAGAASTGCGGTGGCGACTTCCTCTACTCGTTTCGAGTATAAACACATAACTCCAGGCATACTCACACTATGTAAAAGTCARAATTAAATTCTAGCAAAACTCAAGTCATCAACTAATTGTACCCCCGTAGTAGAGGGACCGGACCTAGTCTGGCCCGGTGACGCCCCGGTGCCCRTAAAGTGACCCTTTTCAACMAGTCCATGCACCACATTTTAATGGAGATACAACGTGTAGGAGAATGTCCTTGGTACTTTTCGRCTAWTTACGCATCTCCAAATCCTATCAAACGACAAGATCTGTGGAATTTCCTAAAATCTTTTGCGGCCTCTCAAAACTTGCCTTGGCTTCTCGGAGGCAATTTTAATGATACACGAAATGACTCTGAACGATCTTCTTCTTGTCTTGAGACTTCCCGTCATTCACGAAAATTTGATGTGTGGATCAATGAAATGGAATTAATAGAGCTTGAATTTGCAAGAGCATCTGACACATGGTCTAGGGGCCTCACTCTTGAAACACGAGTAAGTGTTCGTTTAGACCGGGCCTTATGTAATGCTCCTTGGTGAAGGCGATTTACTCAAGCTTTTGTAAACATCTCCCAGCCATCCAAAGTGATCACACTCCCTTGTTAATCTCCGAAATGGCTTTACCGCACTCAACTYTATTTGCAAACCGTTCAAATTTTAAGCAGCCTGGATGACTCATGAGCATTTTTCAATTTTTTTGGAGGAGAAATGATCCAATGAAACTCCTCTGATTCCCATGCTTCAAAATCTTTCCTCTGCTTTGCAGRAATSGAATAATACAACATTCCATAATATATTTCACAAGAAARAGTCGTTCATGGCTCGCATTGGAGGCATTCAACGTGATCTTGCTAATTCGTACAACCGAGGATTAAYAAAATTGGAAAGCAAATTACGGCTTGAATTGGATAAAGTCTTGCAACAAGAGRAACTTTWTCGGTACCAAAAATCCAGAACTGAGTGGATTTGTSATGGAGAAAGAAATACTTCATTTTTTCATCTCAGCACGGTGGTGAGGCAATGGAGGAATAAAATTGTTGCCATCAAGGATGAAAATAATGAATGGCTTCACGAGAAGATGGCAATTCAGAGGCATATGGTTAGTTMTTTTAAGCACTTATTTACTGATGAAATAACTAATAATATGCTGCATATTCTCCCTCGTGGGTTATTCCCTTATTTTTCTGATTGTGACTAGAAAGCAATGTTATGGCAAGTAGACAAGTTCAAACCAAGTCCAAGCAAGCAAGAACAAACCCAACAACAAGTATAATCCAATACTTATGCAAGAACAATCAAACAACAAGAACAACCAAGTAAACAAGAAGAAATTAAAGAGATTTAGTGAGATAGAGTTACCGTGGGAAACCCGAGAANCCTAGTTTTGGGCGTAATTGCGCCAAAAAGTTGCCTATTTTAGGCCGATTTTGACCCTCGCCTATAAATAGGGAGCCTCCCTATTCATTTCAAAAAGACTTTTGACGAACTCTTGGCTTCTCTGTCACTCGTCCAASTCTCTCGCTCTGTCACTCTCTTTCCCTCAAACACTCAAACACTTTCAAACACATAAAAGCACATTCAAAGGCTCTTTTGCAATAGATCTAGGAGGTTTTCACATGTTTGTTTAGAAATYCGATTTTCTTTGTAATTAGCATGTAATATTGATTAACAACTATTCATAATGAATTAAAATCAATCTTGGGCACAATTTTTTATTCTTTTTGAATGCTTGCATGCTTGCAAATCATACGACTATTTTGTCTTAAACAAGACCAGCAAATCGCATGTTCGCACGCCTAATAACACTAATTCTTGGACAAATTGGCTTTTAGGCACCCTTTTAATGCGGATCTAAACAACACATGTCGCAACAATAAATTAGTCATATGTGAATCTMTTTYTGTTAAGCAACCCACATAGTAATTTGCATCCTTAGGGTTAAAACGAAATTTGTTTGTTGTTGATCTAAACAATAAAATGGACTCGCAATGACCGAGTAGAGGCCGCTAGACGCAAGGGGTGYTGTGCACTACTTCACCCTTACCCATGTCCCCTAATCCAGACCTTTGGTGCACTACCAGACATGGAGTCCTTCGCCTTGCTTTATGCAATTATAGGCAAGGCTTAAAACGAATTCCGCAGCTTCCCAAAAGAACTGCGGTGGCGACTTCCTCTACTCGTTTCGAGTATAAACACATAACTCCAGGCATACTCACACTATGTAAAAGTCARAATTAAATTCTAGCAAAACTCAAGTCATCAACTAATTGTACCCCCGTAGTAGAGGGACCGGACCTAGTCTGGCCCGGTGACGCCCCGGTGCCCRTAAAGTGACCCTTTTCAACMAGTCCATGCACCACATTTTAATGGAGATACAACGTGTAGGAGAATGTCCTTGGTACTTTTCGRCTAWTTACGCATCTCCAAATCCTATCAAACGACAAGATCTGTGGAATTTCCTAAAATCTTTTGCGGCCTCTCAAAACTTGCCTTGGCTTCTCGGAGGCAATTTTAATGATACACGAAATGACTCTGAACGATCTTCTTCTTGTCTTGAGACTTCCCGTCATTCACGAAAATTTGATGTGTGGATCAATGAAATGGAATTAATAGAGCTTGAATTTGCAAGAGCATCTGACACATGGTCTAGGGGCCTCACTCTTGAAACACGAGTAAGTGTTCGTTTAGACCGGGCCTTATGTAATGCTCCTTGGTGAAGGCGATTTACTCAAGCTTTTGTAAACATCTCCCAGCCATCCAAAGTGATCACACTCCCTTGTTAATCTCCGAAATGGCTTTACCGCACTCAACTYTATTTGCAAACCGTTCAAATTTTAAGCAGCCTGGATGACTCATGAGCATTTTTCAATTTTTTTGGAGGAGAAATGATCCAATGAAACTCCTCTGATTCCCATGCTTCAAAATCTTTCCTCTGCTGTTGCAGGATGGATATTCATTCCATAATATATTTCACAAGAAAAAGTCGTTCATGGTGCATTGGATGGATTCAAAAACGTGATTTGCTAATTCGTATCAATCGCGAGGATTTAACTATGGAAAGCAATTAGCGCTTGAATTGGATAAAGTTCTTGCAACAAGAGAAACTTCGGTACCAAAATCCAGAACTGAGTGGATTTGTCATTGGAGAATGGAAATATTGATTCTTTCATCTAGCACGGTGGTGAGGCAAGGATGAAATATTGTTGCATAAGGATGAATTAATGAATGGCTGTCACAGAGAAGATGGAATCAGAGGGCATAATGATTAGTATTTTAAGCATAACTTTACTGATGCAAAATAACTAAATATGCTGCATATTCTCCGTGGGTCTTTCCTTAATTGTGTCTGATTGTGATAGAAAATGTTATGGACGTAGACAGTTACCAAACAAGCCAAGCAAGCAAGAACAAACCACAACAGTAATATCAATATTATGCAAGAACATAAACAACAGAACAACCAAGTAAAAAGAAAGATAATAGGAGACTTGTGGATGAGTACGTGGGAAACCGAGAATGGGAGAAAACCACCCTTTGAGCACTTTGAGTAATTGATGATAAACTTCCAAATCACAAGATGCAATTGTAGTGAAATGAGAAGCTAAACTCAATTCTGATGCTTAACTAGTTTTGAGAAGATAAGAGTATTTGAGAGTGAAATCTAATGAAGTTTATGGGTACAATGGATGAGAGAGAAAGCAAATAGAAACATTTATAAGCCCCGTGTCAGCTAAAAAGAGGGCAACCGCATAAGTGGGCCAGAACAGAATGGCGCCACGACTGTGTGGGCCACGTCCAAGGCCATCGTTTTCCTTGCTTCTTGCTTGTTCCATGACTCATTGTCGCCAAGCCATTTGACGATGGCGCACGCAACTGCGAGATACACTTAATGCTTTAACACTTGCTCCACACTCAACTTTCCAACTCCCACTTGGGAGACAGGTTAAAAGAGCAACCGCACATGAAAATACCATACATAAACCATATTAATGTACAAATAATTAAACAACTATCATCCAAAACAATCAAGGCACAAAACAGCACATAAATGTTTGAGACCAAGTGAGGCGTGATACTCATTTTCCACTAGTCACACCTTCGACGAGCATTTCAGCTGATCTTCGCCGCAATTTTCTGGACATCGTACAATGTTCCAATATCCACTAAGCCCTGTGTAATGATAACCGCCGCTTGATATGTTTGGTCGAGTGAACATCATCAGGATCTTCCAATTTGCAAGGCACTTTGGCTTATACTATTACAACACACACATCTTGTTGAAAACCCATCTTCATATAAGAATCTTGGAGCATCATTCTCTATACCTGCTCGAACTAGACATATACTTAGCTTCCATTCGTAGACGAGACACTTCTGGCTGTTACACCAAATAGCTGTCCCTCCATAGTAACACAACGCCCGAAGTGCTCTTGAATCATAGCATCCCCAAAATCAGCATCAACAAAACTTCAGAACAACCATCCTCTTGTAAGCAGAGAGCCATACTGAGCGATCTGGATATCTAAGCCATTTCACAGCTCCCAATGTTTTCACGGGTATTGACTAAACCTACTCACAACTCCACGTAATGTGCAATTATGGGTCTGTGCACACCACTAGCTACTCATGCTCCTACGAGTGAGGAATATGGAAGAAGACTCTATTTCTTCCACCTTAGTCTTGGGGCAATCTCTTGGTCACATTTGACATCCGATGAAGAGAGTGAGGCCGAGGCTTTGATTTCAACCATGTGAAACCCGTATTTGCACCTTCTTTAATATCTCTGAACAACTAAAATTACAATTGAAATATCTCTAGAATTCTCATGCAAGTATTTGCTTCGCCTCATCCACCCAAGTCTTTCATCTCAATCTCATGAATTTTTCTCTTCAAACATTAACATGTTTTCATGTATGCTCCGCAATAACTATCAATCTACATACAAAGAATAGATTACACCATCCTCATACTTTTGAATAGTAGCAACAATATGCTCATCAGGTCCTACGAACATTTGCTAGCATGATTGTCTACTTTTTTGTACTCATTGTCTCGGAATGTTGCTTCAATCCCATATATTACTTCCGTTTCAGCTTGCACACAAGGTCTCTTTCCCGTTAGCTTGAAACTTCGGTTGCTTCATGTGATCTCCTCATGTAATCCCCATGTAAAAATGCGTCTTTAATCCATCTGCTCAAGGGAACATGTCTCTAGAGTCACTGATTGCAAGTATGATCTTTAGAAGAGACTTCACACCGACGCAAAGATCTGGAAAATTATGCCCTCTCTTCTGAGAGAAACCTTAAACTACAGCAGCTTGTACCGACAATCACACATCGGTTTTATATCTTCTTTCGAAAAGATCCATTTCACATTAGAGCTCTTGCTTGGCAAATCACTAACACTCAAGTGTCGTTCGTTCTCCATGAGCCATTCTTCACTATTGATGGCTCCCATTCTTGAGTCATCCAACTTTGTTGCTTAACATTAGCACGCGCTCCCAGAGTTTGCAACAACAAGTTATTTGCCGAATGGAGAATTATTATTGGTGCTGGTGACCTTGTAGTCTTTCTAGTGGAGTAACATGTGGTCACCCGAACTCATCATCTTCTCTCTCTGAATCACCCATGTCGAACCCACCTGGGAGTATGATTCCGTTGTTGAGGAGATAGTTGCTTGAGTTGGAACACAAGTACTTCTCTTGTGTTTCCCCCAAATTTCAGCTATTAGGACTTTGCTTGTCAACGAACTCTTCTCATGCCAATGAAGCTTTCTCTGTAAGATGTCCCACAAGTTTCTTTATACAATGAAGTCTTCATAAATGTAGTCACATGCACTGCCTTCCAACTTAGGATCCCACACCTATAACGTATTTCGCATCACATACCATAGTAGCTTTGATGGCTTTGGATCAAGCTTTCTTCTTCTCCGTGATTGAAAGGTACATATCCGAATAGTGCTTCAAAGTGCGATAAGAAACCTACTTTACACCCATTTTTCTTGCCGGAATTGGAGAATCAACGCAGGTACGGTAAACAGCGAGCATATTTACTTCAATACCCGCATAATGATCCCCACTTTGGTAGACCCGCATACAATCATTACACCTTTCTTCTCATCAAGTAACGTCCATTATCCTCAGCGACCCATTTTGTGAGCTTGCCATGAACCGTCCTTCCAAAAAATGCATGTTCTCTACAATTATCAATGTTCCGCACTCATACTCACCTCATTATCGGACTTGATGTCTTGATCTTCATCCCGAGCATTCTCACTCCGCCTTCAAGTTGACCTGTAAAACCATAGAACTTGGTGCTTCATGAAGTAAACCAGACTTTCTAGGTGAAGGTCATCAATGGAAGTGACAAATGTGAAACCAAGGATTTATGGGAATGGAGCCACACAGATGTGCACTAACTCTAGCTCTCCCTTTTCTCAGGACGTTGATTTTGTTTAAAAGAAACTCTCTCTGTTTGCCGAAGACACAAGGTCTACAAAACCATGTCGACTGATTCAACCCGACAACTCCCCTTCTTGAGACAGCATACTTCATCCTCCACTTATTGTACCAGCACATGCCGAGCATTGCCATGCTGTGAACACAATCTGCGTTGTGCCACCATGTTCTACACCCTAAGTAGTGTAAAGGTTCAAGTTTAGCGCCTTAGCAAAATTCCCGGACTCCATCTCCTAGCAGAGACGATGACTTATCACTGCCCCTTTCGATACCACACGTAAATAGATTTCTCCCATTGCCCTGTGGATGGTATGTAGCTTTAGCGTTATGCAGCTACTCATTTGAAGTCTTGTCGTCTTAATTCCCTTTCCACTTCGCTAATAAGCTTAAAAGTGCTTGAGTCAATTACCAAATCTGTTCCGTAGCCCCGATGTATCGTTCGGAGCTTCTACTCCGAACTTGATCAATCTTTCTGTCTAGCGCATCAAGAAACTCTCCAAGCCTTAATTTGAAATACTCGCACATGGAGCACACCGATTCAAGTATCCAATTTTCAACTGGACTGTCCAGCTAAAACAAAGACATATCACCGATCACCTATCGAAGCGACTAACCTTAAGTCCCGCTCCTTGTTGTGTTGCACCGAGCCACTTCTTCTTTGGGATTAGGACATTCCCTCTTCGGTAGCCTTGTACCAAATTCCAACACACATTCAGATTTTGACTCGATTTACTCCCCCTGTACTCTTTGACGACCCTTGAGCCTTCTTTGCTGTCTTCCCGTTCCGCCTCCAGCAGATAGGACCATTCAGACGATCATAACCCGACTTCTTTCTCTTCACGATTTCACTAGGATAATCTGTCAGTCTTCACATTTAACTTTTCTTTCCCCGAAAGTTGCTAAAGAGGACAACCACACATCCCATACCTGGCAACGAAGAAAGCAAATCAGCCTACTCATCAGATTTATGTGACGTGATGTTGGATAGATCGAACTAATCTCATTGATGTGTTGGCGGCCGATACACCATCATGTCACCGGACCTCAAACAATGACCATCAAAAACACTATGATAGCGGAAAGCTCTCATTACTGTTCGATAAGGTCTAAGCTACTCTCCGTCGTAGTTTAGTCCTTAACTCCATAAGCAACACTTTTGCTCGAAGTTACACTAATCATCAAGTGCTTGTTATCTTAGCACTCTTCAATCCTCTTATTCATACTACGGGCTCTTCCATCGAGAGGTTAGATGAAGATCTTTGTAGATATCTTTGATAATTCCTCTAATTCATTTCATAAATGTAATCTTTCGCCCATCATCTTCCAATTTATTCTTTCATTAATTTCGGGTTGCAATACTAAGGTTTCAAATACATCATAATTGCACTCAGTACGACCTAACAGAAACGGTTTTCCTTACTTTCAACTACAAGACTCGAACACAAGCACACCACCAAGATTACCTCGGCTCTGATACAATTGTTTATGGAGCGTAGACAAGTTCAAACAGTCCAAGCATGCAAGACTTTAAACAACTACAAGTAAACCAATTCTATGCAAGAACAATTCAACAAACAAGAAACAACCAAGTAATCAGAGAAAAATTAAGAGATTTTGGTGAGATAGAGTTA
The DNA here is from genome assembly GCA_008642245.1 of Bassia scoparia. Taxonomy (NCBI): domain Eukaryota; kingdom Viridiplantae; phylum Streptophyta; class Magnoliopsida; order Caryophyllales; family Amaranthaceae; genus Bassia; species Bassia scoparia. The sequence continues at coordinate 11,583 of SNQN01001948.1, forward strand.
CCGTGTGTAAGGCTTGCCCGTGTAGGTCAAGGGCGTGACCTCAGCTTCAAGTGGTCATGGAGTTGGACCATGGAAGCGATGTGAATGCGTTGGGATGGTCGTCGAATTGAGGGGAATGCACCGTGTGCTATATAGTTTCCAGGACGCCCGAAACACTTAGTGCCAAATTATGGCCCACGTCAATTAATACCAGTCGTGGGTTCGGGGACATGGTAATCAGATTTCTGTAACAATTCGCCCGCATGTAGCGGCTCTACTCGGTCTCATTGGTAGTGTCCATAAATCATACCAATTGAACTCAAAGAGCCTATTGATTGACATACTTGAGAGTGCATTGATTATAAGTGGGTTGCTGATATAAACAACCTAGACTTTGACAATGGACAAGGCGATATCTGATGTTAGTCATGTTCATAAGGTTAGAAAAACTACGGTGTCCATTATTCTGATTAAATGTGACAAGGATTAAATTCCGGTCTTGTTTAAGCATATATAAAGTGTGATTGAATATATATACACAGACGTAGACATGAAAAACAGTTAGTAAGGCTATGTAAGATGTGGTGCTCCTCACCTTGTCATTGCAAAAATAATTGTTAGACTAAAACATCAAAGGAATCGCCTTTCCGATTTTTGAATTGCTAATTGAGAAGAAAACAACGAGTTAGTATTGACAATAAAATATGTATAACAAATGAAAACAAAACTATGAAAAGTTGAAAACATTAATAAAATCCTACATATTTACATGAAACGCTTGACAAGTGAGTTTCTACATGGTTTTAATTGAATTAAAACTAAATAATGATTATCAAATTAAAGAGCAAAAGGAATTGAAAGAGTGAAGAAAGGTTTTTTGGTGGTAATCTCAGATTATACCTTATTTCGTTGTTGATTCGAAGAGAATCGATGTTTGAATTGAAATGACATGTGTTTTGAGTGTTTTGAGAGTGTATAGTGTTGTCCTCGTGACTGTGTTGTGAAGTGTTGAAGTTGTGAAGCTGTGAAATCGTGTGAAGAATTGAGGTATGTAGTCGTGGTCGCACTAAGCACAGGAGGTTGTTATAGCACGAGGCAAAAGAGGCAAGAAACTCCGCTTATAGCTGGGTGAGCGTATATCGCTCATAGGGGAGCGTATACGCTCATCCCAGCGTATATACGCTTTCTCTTTTCCATTGAATTTTTGGCAAAAACGGTGTGTATGATTTGAGCGGATATACGCAGCCTGAGGACCGTATATACGCTCTTGCTGAGCGTATATAGCTCATCACATGCGTATATACGCTCAATACTTGTTAATTTTTCCAAAAACCGCGATATTGTTTGATTTCCTCCGATTTTATTCGTGATTTCCATTGATTCGACGCACCTAGACACCTTGCTAAGCAAGGAGTTTAGAATGTTCTAGAAGGTTTCACCGTATTTCGGAGTATTTCTAATTATTCACGTATTTTCTGCGTATTTCTGCATATTTATACATTGAATTCATAGAAAATCATAGAAAATCAGAAAAATAATTTAAAAATACTGGCGGATTTCAGAAAAAAGAGACGGAATGATGAAAATTCAAAAGCATTGAGAATGCAGCGTGACTTTGTTTGAAAACTTTGAGTTTTATGAGAAACCGAAAGAAATAATGTTGCCTTGTAAGTGACCTTTGCTCAATATTTCCGAGTAGACCTCAACGTATTTAAACTATTCGTGAGTTTAAAGCATCTTTTTAGAGTCGAAACAACGCGAGAACGCGGGTATTTTCATCACGGATTACTTCATTTGGGGGAGAACATTTTCAGGTGTCTACAGTGGGAAACCGAGAACCGGGGAGAAAAACCCACCCTTTGTAGCACTTTGATTAATTGATGAAATAATCCAAATACACAGCTTCCAATTGTATGAAATGAAAGCTAAACTCAATCTATGCTTAAACCTAAGTTTTGAGAAGATGAGAGTATTGAGAAGTGATTAATGAGTTTTGGTACAGCGTGGTGGAGAGAAAAAGCAATGAACATTTTATAAGCCACCCTTCACGCTAAAAGAGAGGGCAAAGGCAAAAGTTGGCAGAACAGAATGGCGCCACGCCACCTGATGGTGCGCGGCCACTAGGATTGCGCCACGCACTGTGGTGGCGCCACGCACCCTGTGGTGGCGCTACCCAACTGCACTATTCTTTTGTTCTTTGGCTTGTTCTAGAACCAATCATGGGCCAAGCCATTGATGGCGGACAAGCCACCTGCAGAAGACATTTTCCATCTTTCAACTTGCTCCCAACTCACCTTTCAAGCAATCAATCGTAAATTTCCATCACTGATATTTAGGATGCCCTGAAACACATGGGATCTCTCAAAGAGCCAGGTTTGATGCTACACCATTTTTTTAAAAAAAATTGGGGAAATATAAGTTGCGCCTAATGTAGTTTTTTTTTTTTTTTGGTAATTGCCTAATGTAGTTAATTGGGCCTACGATGTGCTTGCTGTGGGAGAGTTTTCCAGGGACTTGGAATGCCATTTTTTTAGTACTCATTCAAAATAGAAATCCAGAAAATACAAAGCAGTTTGATCAAATCATTTGTGCAACTTAAGTTTAACACTATGATTACGACAATGATTGGTAATTCGCATCAAACTGGTCACCCTACATTAATCTCACCCCATCAAGTGAGCTAATGTTAGGGCGCAATTACTGATATATTGCTATTTTCCAGGAAGTGTATTAGTTACAATAATGAGAGTTAGACACATGGCAAGTCAATTAATGGCAATAAACTAAACATTGAAAAGGGATACGATAGCTGAATTAGGAGTTTAATTCATGACACTTTGAGAGAGATGAAATTGCTACGATTACTCATTGATATAATTATGCAATGTGTATCTACTCCAACCATGCGTGTARTACTAAATGGTGAGCCTTCTAATTCGTTTTCTCCAACACATGGTATACGTACTTGTTTGTGATGTGCATGGAAAGATTGAACAAACTCTTTGAACAAGAAATATTTGATGGTAATTGGCACCCTATTCAGTTTAATAAGAATGCCCCTTACTTTCAAACTTGTTTTTCGCCGATGATGTGGTTTTGTTTGCAGAAGCTACTGTGGATCAAGCATGCCTTGTTAGAAACTGTCTTGATAAATTTTGTACGGCCTATGAAGAGTAATTCAGTTATGCAAAATCTCGTGTYTATTAGTAAAATAATACATGTCCTGAAATGCAGCAATTAGTTTGTCAAGCACTTGATATCCCTAGCACAGAAGATCTTGGCTTCTATTTATGCATGCCTTCAATCCATAGCAGTGTTACCAAGGCCACCTTTGCTCACTTAACTGAAAAGGTTGATCGCAGATTATTAGGATGGAAATTCAAATTTCTATATCTTGCTAGAAGAGCCACACTTGTTCAATCTACTCTCTCCTCCCTTMCAACATACTCCATGCAAACGGCAAAGCTCCCAAAAACTATTTGTGATGAGATCGATCGCAAAACAWGAAGGTTCGATCTTGTGGGTGGGAATGATGATCAACGGAAGGTGCACTTGATTTCATGGGAAAAGGTACAATATCCCAAGACAAGTCAATGCGGCTTTTCTTGGCAAATTGGGTTGGAGGATGCTTTCGGAACCAAGCTCTTTGTGGGCCCGTGTTTTACGTTCAAAATACTGCCAGAATTGATGTGACATCAACATGTTCAAGATGAGAAGAAATTGCACGAATTTATGGCTAGGTATTGTGGATAATGCATGCACAATTCAYCAGGGCACCCAAGTAGCTGTGGGGAATGGTGATGGCACTCGTGTTTGGGAGGATYAATAGGCCTTACCAAAGCCACTTTGTGGATATGTTATCAATGCASTCTCTTTGCATTTACTGAATGCCAAAGTCCAAGACATGTGGGAGCATGGCACGGGTTGGKGGRGGCATCCCCCTTGCGAAGGTTYGGTGTTACTAAATACGGATGGAACCGCAGAGGGGTCTCCGGGGGSTGCAGGAGGAGGTGGGGTGCTCCGTGATTATCATGGCCATGTGTTAACTTGCTTCACTGCTAATTTTGGATGTTGCACAACCATACGAGCGGAAATTTTAGCTCTCACTAAAGGAATTGAAATATCTTGGAAARGTAAAGTTCCATCACTSMAGATCCGCATTGATAGTTATACGTGTGTCCAATTACTCATAGCAGACGTGACAAATGTTGGCCCTCGCCAAAATCTGATTAAGTACTGTAGAAGTATGCTAGCAAGTACGGAGTGGGAAGTTAAGGTTTTACACTGCTATCGTGAGGGCAAACATGGCTGTGGATTGGCTCGCAAATCAAGGGATTAACCACAACGGAGGCTTCAAAATTCTTCAACCACTGCCTTTGGATTTCACTCGAATAATTAAAAATGATATTTGGGAGTAGCCCAATAGAATAATTTCTATGTAATTTTGTTGTTTTGTTGTCATTTCTTGTTTGGGGTTAACCTCTCATTTGCATTAAAAATAGGAAAAATGCCAACAAACTACTACTTTTTTTCCGACTTTGAAACAACTACCCATTTTTTTTTTTTGAAACAATACCCACTTTTTTTTTTTTGAAAACAACTACCCACTTTTTTTAAAACTTTGCGAACCACTACCGTTAACGGTTGAAACTAACACCGTTAATTCACCCTTCCCACACCACGAACCACCACTCCCTCACTATGCACCTACCACCTTCCCGCTCCCTCTAGCCCTGCAGCACCAACTAGCACCATTTGCAACGCACACCACAACCACCAGCACCACAGCAAGTCTCAACACCACACAGCACCACTCCTTCACACCCCCCACACCACCAACCAACCGGCAGCCCAACACCCAACGAACCACTGCACACATCTTTGCCCCCTCTACGACCACCTCCTCTAGCCCCTCACAATTCTCGCAGCATCACCATTGAGCACACCACACCACAACTACACACTAAACACAACCACAAAACACAACTACACCACAAACCACCCCAAAACACACAAGTACACCACGAAACCACCACCAAACACCTCGCACGCATCAATCGAGCAACACCAACACCAAAAACAAACCTCCACCCCTTAATTGTATGTTTGCAACCCTCAAATCAAAAATCAAAACCTAATTTTAAAATCAAACGCAAATTGATTTGGGGGTTTTGATTTTCGAAGGATGTGTTGTTCGATTAAAGTAGTGGCGGTCTCAAATTAGGGTGGCGACGAGGGATTGCTTTCGAATTGGGGGTGGAACGAAGGAGTGGCAACGAATTGGGGGTGACTTCAAAGGGGGTGGTGTCGAATGGGGTGGTGTGAATGGGGTGGTGTTGAATGGGGTGGTGCTGGTGGCCGCTCGGTTGGTGGTTGGACTCCAGAAGTGGCGGTTGGGGGGTTGGACTCCAGACGTGGTGGTTCATGGTGTTCGTGGCGAGAATTAACGTGTTAGTTTCAAATCGTTAAGGGTAGTGGTTCGCAAAGTTTTCAAAAAAGAGTGGGTAGTTGTTTTCCAAAAAAAAAAGTGGGTAGTTGTTTTCAAAGTCGGAAAAAAAGTAGTAGTTGTTGACAATTTTTCCTAAAAAAAACATAAATAGCTAATTTAACTTAACCATAGTTAGTTTAATTAAAAAAATACCAAACTATATCCTCCCACCTCCCACCCTCCCACACCACCACTCTCACTCCCAAATCACACTCCTCCCTCGAGTCCCCACACCGCTCCTACCACCATCAATCCCAACTCCACCAGCTGGCCAACACCAAACGCCACTCATCGGTTCCCACCACCCATCCATCACCCAAAATTGAACTACCATAGCAACCCCACAACACCAGCATAAACAGAATTGACTACACACACCACATACGCACAACTTGAATCGTATCGCACTTCCTAGTCACCCACCATGGCCACAACTCGAGTCTAAATGACTTGTAAACTCAGCCACACCACCTAATCGAATTCACTTATGAAAAATTCAAAACAAATTACGCAAAAAACAAAAATCGATTCCCCCAAAAATACAAATCGATAATACAAACCCTAAATTGTTGTAGTTTAGTGATGTAGGTGACGGTGATGCGGTGTTGGGAGAGATGCCGGTGTGAGGTGTTGGTTGTCGGGGGCGATACGGCTATGGTGGAATGGGAGTGGCTCTCGTGGAATGGGGGTGCTAAGTTTGATTACTGGGTTCTGGTTTTTGTCTTTTGTATTTCGAGTGGTGAAATGGTGGCAAGTGATGTGGGTGGGAAGGAGTGTGGTTTCGAGTGGTGGCGAGGGTAGTGAGTGGTCTGGCAGTGAGGATGATGAGTGGTTGGGTGATGGCAGCTTGGTTAGGTTAGGTGGAGTGGAGTGGGTGGTGGGAGGGTTGTTAGTTTTTTTTTAATTTCGTTATTTTATTTTTAAATATTATACTCCTTTATATCACAATTATCGCAACACTTGATATTTTATCTCTCACAAATAATAGTAAGAGTTGTGAGAATACGATATGGAGGGAGTAATTACCATCATGTTTGTTTAAATTTAAACCATTTAGATTATATTGTGGAATGACATTAAAACTCGAGGGCATTTGTAGACAAAAAAAATTACTCGGTTACTATTCCTCGCCCCTTTTTTACTTACTTTCGCCCCAATTATTCATGACATTCCCATTTTAGCCTTGCCACTCTCAAGAACACATTGCACCTCCTCCTCACCGACACGCGTTGCACCACTAGCGAGTTGCCGGAATCCTAACGGAGCGCATTCATGTCGGAAACGGAACCGTCCTCCACCACCTAGCACCGGACAGGTAAAATTTTTTTTTCTAAATTGCGTTTGGTTGTTGGACGCACGTCCCATGGGACGTCGTCCAACATTCAGACGTAGGCTTTTTTGATTTTAAACTTAGTAATATTTATGTGTTAATATATATTTTGAAAACAAATTATTAGTCAATTGTTGTACAATTAACAATTTTGCACAAAATATTCAAGAATTAATCTTACAATTCACAAAATTGCTCGAAATATTACACAAATGGATGATTGCGCTAGAGTTTGATTTTTTTTTTTTTTAACTTGAGACCTGCTCTGAGCTCTGGAAGCAGTACATGCACCTGCGTCTGATCCAGACGTAGTCCATGGGACTTGCGTCTGGATCAGACGCAGGTGCATGTACTGCTTCCAGATCTCAGACGCAGGTCTCAGTTTTCAGGCGAGATTTAAAAAAAACTAACCACCGAGGAGAGCAACAACTGTTCGACGCTTCCTCGCCGCCATGCCCTCTCCAACGTTGACTCCGGTGAAAGGGGTGGAGTGTGATGGAAGATGTAAGGGAATGGGTAGAGGGGCTTTTTGGGAAAAAATGTAATATTTGGGCGGGATTAGCAATATGGGCGATGATTAATAAAGCCCAAAAAATTATTAGGTGTATTTTGTAGAAAAGGTAAAAATTTACGGGCATTTTATAGAAAAACCCAATATATTTCTATCAATGGAATAAACAAAAAAAAAGGAAATCACAACATGTTTCAAATAATCAATTTTAGTTTCAAATTAAATTTCAAAATAGGAGTATTAAATTTAACTTGATTTTTTTTTTTCTAATTTCAGGTCCCATTGTTTGTGTTTGGACCACCGTCGCTGCTCCTTCTGACAACCAAACTCCCCACCCTCACTGATAGTTAATTTTTTTTCTTCTTAATTTCAGTTTTATTTGCTAGTTATTGTTGTTGTTGTTTCGTTCGTGTTGTGGTTGTTGTTTGGTAATTGTATCGTATAGTTATAAGGTTTTTGGGTTGCTTTGTAAACATAATAAGACAAAACATAATATTTGCATGACAATGTCAATTAAATTGGCGACGAGAAAATTAATTAAGAAGGGGACTTAATAATATTGGAGTTTCAGGATTAAAGAATCCGATACCATGTAAAAATAAGAAAAGATATTGAGAGGAGTTATAATATTCTCATTTACTTGGATGGTATATATAACACTTACAAGCTATAGCGCGTATTCGGCGTAGCGTTTTTAGGTAGCTTTTAGCGTTCTCACTAGATTAAAAAGCTATTTGGTTCATTTTATTACTGTTCGGCGAGGTAGCGTTTTGAATAGCGCTTAGCGTTAAACGTTACTTTTTTCAAACTCTASTAAGAGTAACGTTTTAGCTTTTAGCATTTAAGCTAGATTAAAAAGCTACTTGGTAATTAATTTTCTTCTACTATATATACAACTGCTACTACTACCAAACACTCATATTGATAAATTTGGTTTCATCTGCTACTAGCTACTTCTAACGCTACTTACTAGCTTTTCAGCTATCCGCTACTTCAACCGTTAAAAGCTACTTTCCAACGCTACTATTGCCGAACACGCCCATAGTACACTAGAAGTTAGCATATTTGTTTTTTTATGGAAAGAAGTTAGCATATCTGAAATTACACCAAGAATAATTCTAGCTCTATTAAAGGAAAAATAGTCCCAAAAATTATGTTAAAATTATTTTACAACTAATGGACTACCTCAAGGATTGACTTTGACATAGTCAATCCTTATAACTTTATAATATTTGAAAATCTTGGATAACTATATACTAAAACAAAAATCAAAGATTACACATGTCGTACTGTCGATTTAAATTCCCTTCAAAATCATTTTTCTTTTATTGCTTTTATTTAAAAAAATAGCATATAACAATATAATCTAAATATTTGTCTGCTTTCTTTAATTACCAAATAATTTGTTTCCTATATTATCTAAGTATTTATGTATACTCATATCATTTGAATTTTTTAAAAATCTAGATACTCTCTATATATTTTGGTTAAAAAAATGTTGATTGTATTTTTATATTTGAAGGAAAAGGAGTCTCTCTTTAATATTTACGAGTCTTCAAAACTGAACAATTTCAGATAAAATAATTTTTATTTTAATTTTTAGACTAAACTCTTAATCTCTTATTATAAAGCCAAGGGGGAGCATGGTGTCCCCCCTTGAAATTACTAAACCAGCCTCAATGCATGATATACATAAAGATACCACCCTAAATAATTCAAACACCATTCAAAGCTTAAAGTCAAATTTGCCAAAACAATAAATTAACACCAAACTATCAACTATTCAAAAATGCTATCAAAATTAAATGGTAGTATTAGGAATTAATCACCCATTCAAGCCTAATTCAAAATTCCAAACACAATTTAAACATAAAAAAACAATAATTGATGAGGAAAAATAACAAAATTACAATATTCGTCTTTAAGAAGCATAATAATCTCACAAAATAAAATGATCAATATTAGTTGTTGTTCTCCATTTTTTCATTGTGTCTCATTTCCGAAATAAGTTTTTTGAGATTCGAGTTCTTCATTTCTTCGAAGCATCGCACTTTTTCAATCAGTCAGACCGGGTAAACATTTTTATTCAATTACCAAGCTTTATCAATTTAAGGTGTCAGCAAATTTAACACAGTCAAAATAATACATTCAAATTATCTAAAATTATAATGGATTACACTACAAAAATTAGAAATACATTACATAATTTAGAGTTGTAAAAAATGTATTCACGTACACTTGTAAATTTTAAATTATACGGGAGAAAAATAGGGGAATATGTCTAAATACACTCAGGTCAAATTGTAATAAAATATTAATTATAACAATACTTTTTATATGCAATTGACTAAAGTACTGAATGTGGAAGATTTAATTTAGTTTAATAATTTTTAGAAAAAAATATATAATACAGAAAATAAAGAACTGATTTATTTGTTTAGAGGGAAAATCATCTACCTAAATACATATATAATTAATAATCGAAATTTAATGATCTATAAGATCATTTAAGAGGAAAAAAAATCGCAATCGAATAATAATTAGGAAGTAAAAACTATAATACCACAAATTTTAAAAAAGCATTGGAATTTATACTAAAGTGAAAAAAAAACAATTGTTTTAAGTAAATATCAAATAATTGCGACAAAACAATGTCAAAAACGTAAAGATCAAAATTGAAAAAAAAATGCGCATCACAAAAAAATTAAGATTTTTTTTAAAAAATAAACACATATAATCAACTAAATATAATTAAGGAAAAAAATCAAAACTACAAAGCATAAAGTTAGTTAATTTACCATAAGTTTTTAGATTATAAACTATCTATACATATCTTTTAAAATTAATTCTGAAATAAAATATAATATTTTGTTTTTAAAAGAAAGAATTTGAGGTTTAATTTAGATCTATGCTTTAAATATAGAAAAAAATTACATAATAATTCAAAAACAAATAATTCACGACATTTCCAACTTAAACACTTAACATTCTATATATTATCATTTAGAATTAATTACTTTAACCATATTATACTATTGTATAGGATTAAATTAGCATACTATCTATTCATTTTGTCATGCACTCATAATTTACTATGATCTTTTAAACAATATAAATACGGGGATACCATAGTTCCATATTCACTCGTACCAATGGCTCAAAAGCTAAACTGTTTTAAGTATAAATGAATCGCACGCCTCGTTGTGCATAAAATACAGTCGTTTGTAAATAGATTATTTATATGAAGTATGGACCTCAGCTAATTCCGCAAATTCAAATAAAATATATTAATTCTTTTATGTTGCTTATTATTTATAAATTTCTATTGGTACCATATATAAAAGATGTTGTCGCAGTATCGTATTTTTTTATCTACTACAAATGAAATCAAATAAAAACCGATGTTGCACTTTTCTATTGTTTTGTTCTAAACTACCAATGAGTATTATAAGTTCTTCATTTTTTACTTTTATATACTCTGGTAGCAAGTATATACAATCTTAGCTTGGTAAATGGTAAAAAATGACGTACATAATTTTCTTAATTTTTGTTCTATTTTTTCTCTTAAAACTATAAATCAACAAAACGTATATATTCAAAAACAACTCCCTAGTTTTTTTTAATGATCATACCAAATTGGCACAGCTGTTTAAGAGTATGATTGAGTTAGACTTAAAATGGTTTCAAAGTAATACCTCCTCGTTTTTTTTAGTTCGTTCCAGTTTCTATTTTGGGAGTTTTTTAATAGCTTGTTCCAAATCAATCTAAAATTATTTGTTCACATTTACCTACTTATTACTCTAACATTAAGACTTACCCCTTCTAAAAGTCAACATTCATACTTTAGCCCAATCTTTTCACACAATTACTATTTCCCATAATTTCATTCACACATTTATCTTATTAACACTTAACACTATTCACTTTTTACCCAATTACAACTTTCTTTTCAACTCAATCAACTCTTAAAAACCTTCCATAATGGTATGGACATCTAAAAAAACGAGACGGGGTATAAAAATAGTTAGGTAAGTTGGTATAAAAGTGTATTGATGTGGTGCAATTTTTGGAAAAAGGGTATTGGGTGAATAGTTTAAGTAAAGTATGAAAGTGTTTTTAATAAATATAATTCTTTAATGTAAAGTAATAAATTAGGTTACATGTAATGAAGTTATTTTAAACTTGTTGGAACAAACTATTTTGAAAACATTCTAAATGAAAACAGAACAACATAACACAAATTGGAGGGAGTATTAAATTGTATCTTCGGTTAACAATGGTTAAAGTACCGAATAAAATTGCAGAATTAATGAGCAATCGTCTAGATCTAAAGACAATATACTATATACTCCGGAGTTCTTTCTTCTAATTGTTTATATTATGCACAAGTAGTACTCACTTTATTTAAGAATTAGAAGCTTTATATCAATTAAGTTTACTTAACAACAAGAAATATGGCTTCGGCTTCCGACCACACTTAACCGTATGTCCGTTCGAGTCGAGGTAACAGGCGTTATCCGACCGCAAACTCGTCGTGTTAAGAGAGTGTCTGGAATCAAATTCGTCGTAGTCCAAAGATATCCGACCGAATATTCGGTCGTAAGCCGCTTATCGACCGATTACCGACGAATTCCCGACCAATAATACCGACCAAAAATGGAGGGAAAAGCCATTTATCCGACCGATTAACTCGTCGGTTCGATACGACCGATCATAATCGGTGAGATATACCGACCGATAACCGGTCGTAAATGGCCTTGCCCCTCCAAAAATTAGATAGCCATGGACGGCATTACCGACCGATTAAATCGGCGGTAAATTCTCCATGTTTTTTTTTAATTTTATTTGCAATTACGACCGAAGAAACTATCGGTCGGGTAAATTGCTCCATGCTTTTTTTTAATTTTTTTGCCATACCGACGAAGAAGTCGCTCGAGTATTGTGGGAACATGCAAAAAAAAAAGCACAAGAAACTCGCTTTCAACTGGTTTCTGCCCAACCAAAAAACGAACCTCTTGGATCAAAAATGTTTTCCTTACGATAAGCGGCTTGAGAAGTACTCGTTGATAGCAGTAAGAATACAAATTACAAGTAAGTAATTTATATACCGAAAAAATCATTTCATTTCTTTAATATATGCTCAGTATGTTTCTCTAAAAATGTACAAGCATAATGTACTTGAATATCCTATATACTACAATGTATTCTGTAAGAATGAGCTCAAAAACTTCAAGTAAGCTGAATATAATCAGCTTGCCATCACAATGAACAGATCATGAACTCTACAGTCAACAGCGAGCAGCTTCCACTCCCTGTGCCATCGCATAAAAAGAGTCTACTCCACCGCGCTTGATTTGGTTGTGCTCGAATGACAACAATGAATTGTGAGTAGACCAAAAACTAGAGGAGCTAGACTGGAGGTACATGTGCTAGTGTCAATGCCAAGAAGTACAAGCTCAACCAGGCACATACCCTCTTCCACCACAGTCTCTTGTTGCATCAGCTAGCATCAATGACCCCTGCTCCTCCGACTGCACTAACTTCAGCTCACTAGAACCTCAACTATTTGACACAAATAACTGGATGTATTATCACCTAATAAAAGAATTAATAATAAATTCTTAAGAATCCAGAGAACCGTTTGAGAACGCACACCACGGAGGACTTGATATAAAGCGCTCCTGAGCTTCTCTCTTTGCAAAAGTAAGACAGTATTTCTCAGTGAACTTCTCACTGTCACTATCGATAATTAATTGAAACCACTGTCAGCCAATCTCTAAATGGCATGATTAGCATTTTGTTGCAGCTCATAAATGTTTCGATTCACAGACACCATTTTAGAGGCATGAAACAACACTAGGACAATGATATATAGTTCAATGTAAGGACCTAAAACTTAAGTTCATGCTACAACGTATTATATTGCTTTTCTCTTTAGTTTTGTTCTTTAAACTTCTTTACAATGCTTTTAAAATATGATCATTGATCTTATTTGTGCTCCACCATGGAGAAGTAATTACTGTCCAATCGCAATTTTAGTTGATTTAATGCAAGACAAGTGTTCTTTGAAGCTTCAAGAACCTCTCACATTAGGTGTCTCATGAGAGTAGCTCTAACGAGTAGTTCCTACCTCTGAAAAGGCCACTATAACTCTAGAGAAACCACTCTCGGGTTGACCTCACTATTTCTATTGCATACAATTACTACTGACACTGCTGCACAGATTGAACCACATCATATATGTCATTGAATTTATTCTCCTGATATTGTGTCCAAAACTTAGGAGCTAATTCATGCCACATGAACACCCCTGGCCTGCGTACAGCAATTAGTGCACTTCTTTATCCAATAAAGCTGAGATAATGTGTGCAGTTGCTTCTTGTTTAAGAAAATTCTTTTTTCTTGAGTAATTCAGACCAACACTCATGAGTTCATTGACAGAACACGACATTTAATAAGTCGAACGAATACTAAAAAGCAAAAAATCAACACACAGATCAGATTGACTTTAAAAGAATGTGTGTCATAAGGCATTGCATAAGTTGGACCCTAGCAGAAGAGCCACGTAAATTAAAAAAAGAAATGTGTTCTGTTATATGAAAATGTTATAGTGCAGTATATAGTCACAGCAGATACCTCTTCACAGCGTCCTCTAATCTATTTTTGTCTCTCTTCCATCAGAACAACATGTCATCACAAGAGATAGACCTGACTCAATTAAAAGTCAATCCTCAGAGAGGTTCGTACACAAAATATTGAAATGACAAGAAAAAATAAGGACTTTTTCGCACCACCAAGCTTTCAGGTTTTAATTTTGTCTAGAGTCAGTCCGAGCTCTCATGAAAACGCTAATGAGAGAATAATGTATGTTAACTGACAGTAAAAAGTACTAAAAAAAGTAAAGTAATGGCTCACCTCCCCTCCTGTAAAACAGCTTAGATCTAGGTTAGCTTTTCTGCTTTCTCCAATCCTGGAGCTTTAATGGCACAAACCTACAGGAAGGCACATAGCAAAACACTAGACTTCAAGACCAATTTCACAAGAACAATTAATTCCCAAATTTACATCGTTCTTTTGACCTGAAGTCCTGAATCAACTGGAAACTTTTATCAATTTCAAAATGATTTGAAGTTTAGCTGAAAATTCCTTGGCATTGGTTGTCCACAGTCCAATATATATAATTTCTAAATGGCAAGTGTGCCACCAATGTGGATTATTTAACTTCAAATGAGCGAGTGGTGGCACTAAGGCACTCATAATAACCTCAGGTGCACAACAATTGGCAGTTCAATTCAACTATTAAGGGTATTGGCATGCTCACCTTAAGCCCAGCCCGATAGCTGAATTTGATAAGCACGTTGTGCATCGCCTCTCATATCCTCAGCAACTATTAGTAATGGTCTATTTCATCTTCCGCATTCCAAGTCACAAACCAGATTATACAGGTCAGCCACAGAATGTATAAATTCTCCTATATTCTAACATCTCTAGAAAATAAAAAAAGCTAACTCGCACCAACTGGCACTCCAATACTTGAAAAGAACCCACATCTGAAACTTTCTCTCATGGATAAGTACTAGGGGTGTGCGTGTAAGATGTAACATCGGAAATGACAATTCGTTCATGAAATGATGTGAATTTACCTAGGATAAACCCATAAGAAGATACCTGTCTGTGATTTCCTCGGTGTACTTATCATCACGGCTTTTCTCTTCAAAGTCGGACACCACAGCTTCAACTGCCGATATTGATCCACACAACAAGAAAATTTCATAAACATAGTTATCAAGTAAATTCCATCCTGATATCGCGTGCAAGTTGTGCAACTTCAAATGTTACCTTCACCATAAAAAACCCAAATAAAATTAAAATCAAAAAAAAAATTAATAATCAATTTTGTTTTCTTTTATAATAATGAATATATTTAAATTAAAAAATAAGCAAACAAAACAATGCAGTGACATTAACCATTACCTTCTGATTGTACTTGTAATTTCCACCCTTATTACACTTTTAGAAATGGTTTGAAAGAATATATATATTATCTGAAATGAAAAGGGTCAATCGATTAGATTTCACCCGCATTCAAAGATGGGTTAGTTGAAAGCAAGTGACTACGAAACATCAAGCTTATTACCACTTGCTAATATTTAAATCCTTACTTTATTTGGATGAATTTGATTAAAATTGCAAACCAAAGAATTAGGCTCAAATTCATTTATAAATACTCAACAAAATTCATTCCATCCTCAACGAATCATAAGATTTATAACGATCACTAAAATCGTAACGCCAAATCAAACACAAAGACATGCAATCAAAAAAATACCAACAAAATTAAACAAACAAAATGATGGAGAATTACAGAGGAAATCAGAGTTCACAAGGCCTTTAGCAGAGACAAGAGAACTTCGAGCTTTCCTTCTGGCATTTTTGCTGAATTTTCGAAGAAGCATGATCATTGTTCTCCAAATTGGAACTTTAAGAAAAAATAAATTAAATGAAAATAAGTGATGAATATTCTTTGAATAATGAAACAAAATTAAATCAAGAAAAATCTAGTAAATTGTAGATCTAAATTGAAAGAAAACAAAACCCAGAAAATAGAACCCTAGATCTAACATACAAAAAACGAGCTTCAAAGGGGAAAAAAGGAAAATACAAATTAAAAAAAATAAAAAAACGAATTCAAAAATCCAAGAAAGAAAACCAAACATGAAATCAAAAAAAAAAAAACCAAACCTAGATCTTGCGTGAGGCGAGGCTCGGGTTATAGGCGGCGTTGAGGCAATCAGAAAGAGATGAGGGTGGATGTGAGAGAGAGAGAGGAAGAAGTGAAGGTGAGGAGATGAGAGAGTGACGACAGTAGAACTAGAAGAGAGGAGAGAGAAAGTGAAGGTTAGGTGAATAAATTAAGGAGAAAGAGTGAAAGGGAGAGGGGTCGGTTACAAAATACACGCAACGATGTGAGCTTTCAGATTATTTTTTTATTTAAAAACATATACCGACGATTACAATCGGTCGGTATGCCGACCGATTTATAGTCGGTGTTTATGTACCGACCGATTTTTCGGTCTGGAACTTTTTGACTTTTTTTTTTAATTTTTCGTGCTGTTGGAGAAATTGTGGAATAAAAACATAGATTTACGACGGATTATTCCGTACCGACCGATCAAAAGTCGTCGGTATTACCGACGAATAGATACGGTAATTACGACCGACGTGTCGGTCGGTGCGCTGTCGTAATACCGACCGATTTTTTTCGGTCGAAATTTCGGTCGGCCTTACACGAAATTCTTGTATATTTTATATTGTCAATCGGAGTTTTTGAGACCTAAGAATATGTTATATGTGAGATGAATATTGAAGGATAATGCCAATTAAATTGTACAAGAATTAATTAAGACTTCAATTTGCTCTTTTTATTAAGCTTTCTAGGTTTGATGTTTTTGTGATAGTTCTTGCATTGAAAATTCTAGGAGTATTAAGACTTCAATTTTCTCTTTTATACGAAATTGTAAAAAATGAACATTGTGTTGAAAATGAGTAAAATAGAGAATTAAATTTCAAAGCTTTATATCATTAAATTGTCGAGTTTTTTAGGTTAATTTCAAGTTTGAAATTTAATTTTTTTTACGTCAAACAAATTCTAGTGCTATAATTTAAAATTTTACCATGAATTGCTTAACTTTATAATATTGTTTAACATTTAAACTCACACAGTTTAGTTTTAACATAATTTGAAGTGGTTTAAGATAAGTTTTCGTTAAGTATTCAACAGGACAATAGATGTTCTTTAGCTATGTAGATTGTTGAACCATGAAAAAGAAAGATAGAGCATAGTTGGATGCATGTACAAGAGGCTTGATGTTGGTGGTCGCATTAGGTCGAGTTTGTAAAGGGGTGATGAGTTGGTTGGATTCTCGCAAGATCATCCTGTTTGCAATGACGGTGTTAAGATTAGGTATCCATGTATTCTTGTAAGACATGCGCACTTGGATGTGACACGGTCAAATACACTTGTACAAGAAGGGTTTCACCCTGAGATACTATAATTGGCTATCGCATGGGGAATCATGGTGATGTCTTCATCGTTTATTCAGTCAATCCAAAGATGACACATGCGTTTGTTGTTTAATTTTTCCCTCCAAAAAATTTTTTCGTTTATTCCTTTTATTTGAAAAACTAGCATATGACAATCATAACACTAAATATTTTGTTTCCTTTGCTTTATAAAATATTTTGTTCCAATATTATTCATGTATAGATCTATATATTCATTGATTTCTTCAAAAATCTAGATACTCTCTATATATTTGGTTAAAATAAAAAAATGTGAAATATTTTTATTTGAAGGAAAGGAAACTCTCTCTATTATCTTACGGTCTTAAAAACTGAACAATTTCAGAAGATAATTTTCATTTTAAATTTTAGACTAAAGTCTTAAATGTTATTGTAAATAGATTATTAAATGATAGAATGGGACCTCAAGCTAATTCCGCAATTAAAAATAAAATATTTTGAATTCTATTATGTTGTTATTATTTACAAATTTCTGTTGGTACAACATCAATTAACAATATGTTTTCTTTATTTTATTTTTTGTATCTACTCAAAATGATAATCAAAGAAAAAGTGATTGCACTTTTCTATGTTAGTAATCTAGCTACCAAGAGATATAAAGTTATTTCATTTTTTTTTTCTTATACATAGTATGATATATTTATGTCTTGTAAATAAACAAATGATGTGTACATAATATTTCTTATTTTTTGTTCTACTTTTTCTCTAATACTACAATAAAAAAATATTCGAAACACATACTCCCTCTATTATTTAAAATTCTACCAAATTGCACGGTGTTTAAGAGTTGATTGAGTTAGATAAAATTGTTGAGTAAGTAATATAAAATAGTTAGGCAAGTTTGGTAAAAGTGCAAATGTGTGAGTGAACATATTTGGAAAAYGGTAATTTTGGGTGGATAGTTTAAGTTAAGTAATGAAAGTTGGATTGAATTTTAAAAAGAGTAATTCATTAATGATAGAGTAAATAAAATAGGTAACAAGTAATAAATTTATWTTGATATTGGTTTGGAACAAATATTTGAAAATATCCCTAAAGGAAAATTGAAACAACTAACAAAATGGAGGGAGTATTAAATTGTAATTTCATTTAACAATTGTTAAAGTACGAATAAAATTGGCAAAAAACGTGCATCACACGGGATCTAAACTAGTTTGTACTATAATATTCTGTAGTTCTTTCTTCTAATTAGTTTTATTTTATACACAATAGTAATCATCTTTGTTTAGAAGGTTAAAAGCTTTATATCAATTAAATTTGGGATTTTCTATAGAATAACCCTGAGGTTTTGGGTTTTCTACAATATACCCCTGCAAAAAATTTCTTCTACAATATACCCCTAAAATTTGATACCCTGCTACGTGATAACCAAATGTTTATAAAATCATTAATCAAGCTTAAAGCTTAACCTTTAATAGGTGTGGGAGGATTGGTGAAGTGGGGGTGGGTGATGAGAGTAGTAGTCACTGTTTTTTTATAAACAAATCGGGTTTTTTTTAAGGTTACACATAACCTTATGTTTGATTAAATTTAACCATTAAGGTTATATTGTAGAAAGGTATCAAACCTTAGGGATATATTGTGGACCAAATTTTTTGTAGGGGTATATTGTAGAAAACACAAAACCTCATGGTTATTTCATAGAAAATCCCTTAAATTTTAAAGCTTCGTTGTCAATCCGAGTTTTTGAGACCGAAGTAT
>SNQN01001948.1:59518-82734 GCA_008642245.1 Bassia scoparia
GACTTCGATGATGAAATGCTAATCATCACATGACCTCACAAAACAAAAACAAAAACAATGAATAAAAAAGCAAAATTTTGAATAAATTGGACATGCTCGTGAGGCCTTTTTTCATAGCTCCACAAAAAACATCCTTCTCCCTCCATGCACCTTTTCGCAAGTACAAATCAAAGCAAAATCCCTTGCAACCCCTTTGAGCCTTCTTATGCAAACAAACACAAAAAACCAATTTCTTTCACACCTACATCATCTTACCCTCTTAGGTGRKAAAGTTGCACAAAGCAAAGCAAAACAAAGTTGAAACCCAAAACAAACTATGGTTCAAACAATACAAAAGAAAAATGAGAGAGCCAACAAAAAAGTCAAAAGAAAAAAAAGTGTCAACAACAAAGAGTGATACATTCTAGACCTAGCTTCACACATTGCAAAATTCACAAAAGAAACATTAAAGCAAAATGCAAAGACGAACATACATTGCAGCAAGTTCGCCAAAAGCCTCACACCCCACACCRAGCCACATRACAACCAAAAAAGCCCTCTCCAAATGAGCATTGTCCAAGCCTGGCTAGGCGGTTACCCCACAAGGTTTCGTCCTAGGCAAAATGAGGCATCACTTGCACACAAGACCTCACGAACTATGATCGGTCTGATTCCCCTTGGATACGTAAGTAGCCTCTCCCCGAGGTTTGACCAAATTAATAAAAACAAAGAGGTCATTTGTATCATCATGTTGGTTTGATGTTTTCTAGAAGTTTGAAGCACAACCTCTTCTTAGTCTAGAACTTGACATAGGCTCGAGTTCGAACCAACATCTATTAGCTAGGCACATCAATCCCTACTTCTTGTCACCCCTAGTCACAAAATTGAGTCTTTTTGTTTTGTAGATCCCTAGCCTTTCTTTCTACAACCCTCGGGACTCTCTTACTCATCCTAATGCAACCATAAAGTCGGGTTCTTGCTCATGTAGTTAAAATTCCACATCAGTCAGCTCCAACAAGCCGCGGGGGGCTTTGCTTCAGCAGTGTCATGTCTTGCACAACATAAACTCTACTTCTCAAAGTGTGAGGAGGTTGCATGATAAAAAAAAGTCCTCATTCCTTTTTCCTTTCCTAAAGGAGCAGCAAAACTCGGGTTCTTGACTTGAGTGAACACAACCAAATCTAGATGCAACAGACATGACACATAAATAGCGAATCTAATAAGGTTGGGGGCTTGCAGCATCATTATAGTCTCCACAAATGCGATTGATTCTACAAGGCATGGTTACAGTTCATAGAGGACTTTACGTTGGCATAAGGGTCCTCATTCCGGCAACATGCTTTCTTTCCAAGGGAGCACCAAACTTAAGTTCCCGACTTAAATATACATCTTCGTTGCATGTCAAGCCTCAAGCATGCATCCTTAAACAAGAACATCACTACTTGTGCRCTACAAGTTTTGCAACAATCTTTGCACTACCACTCGGWGTCACTAGAGGCTTACAACAAAAGAAGCAAGCTCCTTACATTTGAAGCACATTCGACTTCAGCTAATTAAGTACCTTGTGTGCTTCCTATTCCGAGAACATGTTCGCCACCAATGGCGTCAACCATGTCATGCTCTCCAACAAGCAACTAACTCAAGTTCATGACTTGAGTCAAGCACCGTGTCTCAGCATATCAAACCAGTGGCCAATAATAGAAGGGAAGACCTTGATGTAGCCCCATGCATGATCACTCATGAAAGCACTACATATGGAAGGATCAACGGATATTATGTAATGCACATGTACAGTCCTTGCTACCTATAACTACAACAAACGCAGATCATCTCAGCACGCAAAGGTCTCCAAACGTTAAAGCTCTTAGCACCGCAAAAGTTCATCTACAGCATCTTCACAACGCAAGAGGCCCTTTTCATAATTAAGAGGATTACTATTGCACTAATCATAGCCACACAATGTTCTCCTCAATAGAGTTCGCACAAGGAAGCTTTCATCTCAACATGGATGGGGCTTGAGTCCAAACTTTAGTCGAGAAACTCAATCTTGCATGTGTTTACAAAAATTTCATTCTACATGTATTTGTTTCCTTGACTACAGTGTTTTAATAATTCTTTGCATAAACACCAAAATATTGCACTATAGTCCTTGCATATTCTAGGTCTAAGTCTAGTTGACTTGTAATTCCATAGTCAAAGTCATCATCTGTTTCCCACTCCTCAGTCATCATCTAACACTCAAATCAAAGAGTTGGTTTGAGTGTACTGCTTGCGAGTGATAGGGTGCGCAGACCACCTTGCAATTATCTTTAAAGACAAAGTCTTGTTAGAAGTGCCTCCTCAATCTTGGAATGTCATCCACAAGTGTATTCCCATTATCATCTTCCATTGGACAAGCATCGATATCATGTTCTTGAGGAACTCTTGAATATTTCTTGTTGGATTGTTGAAGTGATTTGTTTCTTCTTTATTTTCTCAGAGAGGGTTTTTTGGGAGCATGTTTAGAGAGTACAATCGCATGGAACGAACAATTTATTTAGGTTATGTTGTGAAAGGGTTAATAAATTCGGAGCATTTGTGAAGAAAAAACATTAGTGTATTTTGTAAAAACGCACAAAATACAGGGGGACTTTAATTAGAAAAAACCAAATATTTAAGAGCCGTTTATAATTTCAGCTAATCTTCCGTACTACTTGTTAACATCATTAAATTATATATTTAAACAATTAAATACATATAAACAGACATGCTTAACAAGGGAAGAATTAGAAAAAAGAATAAAGTGTGGTCCATTACTTTGACATAAATAGGAGTATTCCWGAAGAAAGTCAGTAGTTGAGGTACGTGGGAAAATATTTGAACCCCTCCATAATAACTCTCACAATAACTACACGTCTAAACTCAACCACACTCACAGCATTGTCAGTTGTCACACATAGCACTCATCCTCAATTACCATCTCCTCCAATTTTAGATGCAAAATTAAAGCACCAAAATATTAAAGAGAAGAAAAAGAAGCTCTTTTCTTTGTTTAATTGAATCTTGTTTTGTTGAGATTGAGACTAATAATATGCAAGAAGAAGATGCATTGAGAACAGTGGATTGTTTAAGGGGTAGATTGCAAGCTGAGAGAGCAGCCTCAAGAGCTGCAGCTCAAGATGTTGATCTTATGTCTAAAAAGGTTCCTTTTCATTCTTGCACACTTAWTTACCTGTTTATTTTGAAAAAGTAGGGTGTGGATGTATGTTTTACACTTGTGATATTTCAAACTTTCAAAATTATTTGTTGTAACCACTTATTCTGTATTATGGTGTTCCAAGTCAAAATCACTTCTACGTGTTTTGTACTTCTGTTTCACTTTTGTCATAAGAGAGATCATCTAGTAGTATATTTGCAAAACTAAAGTTGTTACAATACAAGTTGATACTTTACATTTGGACCAATTCAAAATGAATTTTTTAAAAAATATTTCGTAGGTTGTCTTTTACTCATCCTTCTGCTGTTTAGGAAGTAAACAACAATATTTGTGATAGACTTATTTTGAGCAATGCAATCTCCAGATCAACTTGTTTTAACTTATCATGGTTTGTAATTTAGTGAAATTTTGAATACATAAACAGCTTATCATGTGTTAGAAATTTTGGGGTGCAGGTAACAGAGTTAGAGAAACAGCTCAAGATTGAGATAAAATCGAGAAGAAAAGCGGAAAAAAGACTAAATCTCTTAAAAAAGAAGCTTGAATCAATGAACATTCCAGCCKAAACCATAATATCAGATGAATGTGAGCAATCTAAATCATCATATCATCATTCYGAAAACTCTTGCATATCATCAATTTCGTCCAATACTTACAACAATGAGGAAGATGTCGTTGATGATCAACAAATCACACATCATCAAACAGACTCAGATATCACTATCAGTAATGGGAGACAGGATTCAGGGAGAATTGTCACGGGTNGTGAGCAATCTAAATCATCATATCATCATTCAGAAAACTCTTGCATATCATCAATTTCGTCCAATACTTACAACAATGAGGAAGATGTCGTTGATGATCAACAAATCACACATCATCAAACAGACTCAGATATCACTATCAGTAATGGGAGACAGGATTCAGGGAGAATTGTCACGGGTYAGTGGCGTTATTATTACAGTATGTTTTTTCACATTCAAAATAATCATAATAATAATAATGAGTGCATAGTACTCCGTACATTATTGTTGTTTCTATTGAAACTATAATAAAGCCAAAGGTCGGTGCATGTGATAAATCTATATACCATTATTATACGGAGTACTACTTTTGCTATTGCTTGATTTCTGCAATATTATTTGCCTATTATCATTGATTATGGCGTGTTTATCACTTTATCTTAATGCACACAATTGTCCTTTTTAATATTGTCCTATAAATCTATAACATATTCCCTTTCATTCTTTATGTTTGTTTTTAGCATACAAAAAGAGGGAAAGATTAAAAATGAAACACCTTCATATACATCACCAATATCATATTCACATAGAATCTTGTTTAATTCGTCTAAATTTGTAATTTTGTTAATGCGTACTTTTTATAGTTTTTTTTACAAAGTGTAATATAAATATTAGAATTTAAATATGTGCATTGAAAGTTGTGCAAAAAGTAAACGTAAAGAATAAGAATAATTACTGTAGTATGAGTTGTTATTACACGCGCGTTATGCATGCGTGTCATACTAAGGGTCCGTTCGTTTACATAAACTAAATTGAACTAAATTGAATTTAGCTAATTTAAACTGAATTAAACTGAACGGAAATTTTAACTTTGGTTTAATATATAAAAATTTAACTACGGAGTATAATTCCTCAAAAAAAAAAAAACTACGGAGTATATAATATTGAGATTAGCATTTAACTATTATTAATAATATATCTTTAGGTTAAGTCTTAGATTATCGTTTCTTTTTATTAAAACTACTTAGGTTAATATTGAAATTTGAATTATTTAATCAAGGATAAGTATTTTATCATTTAAATAAGGGTTTTTTGTCACTAAAATCTTTATAAGGTGTCACTTTGTCACAACCGTCTTTTTCTAAACGAAATTGTCATAAAACCATCTTATATGATACTTATCGTTGTTGACCACCATCTATGTCGGTTTCCGGAGTTGACTCACACGTACATAGCACGTGACTATAAAAGTTTTTTTTAACTATTTTTTTTCGATTTTCACCTCTAAACCCTTTTTCGATTATCATACATTATGTTTAATTGCTCCTCTGTTCTTTTTTTTTTTTGGCTCTAACAGGGTTAGAGGGAAGAAAATCGAAAAAATTAAAAAATAAAGGACTTTTAGTGGGTCACATCGAGTCAACGCGGAAACCCGGCAATAATATAAGATGGTGGTCAACAACGATAAGTATCATATAAGATGGCTTTTTATGACATTTCGTTTAGAAAAGATGTTGTGACAAAGTGGCCCTTATAAAAGATTATGACAAAAACACCTTTAAATAATAACGTTATAATATAGTTGAAAGTTGGATAGATTTTAACGTGACAGGTTTAACTTATTATTATTATTAAGGAAATAAGAAATGCACGCAAATGTGTGCATAGTCTTTTAGACAATCATTTAATTTTTTTATTATTTTTTTTTTATAAAGATTCTACTTTATTTTTTGTTTGAATGAAATAATAGGTTTTTCCTTTTGGTTTTTAGAATTAACATTTTAAAAATAGATGAAGTAACCATTATTATTATTATTTCTATTTTATTTCTATTTATGGAGTACATAAGATTTTTTAAAAAAATTTCATACATTTATATAAATTATATAATATATCATATTTTTTTAAAAAATAAAGCTAAAGATTTCTATTTTCTTAGATAAGATCGATATTTTTTTGAGTTTTTGTAAATTAAAGTTATTTAGGGAAGAAGTCTTTTTTGTTATTTCATATTATTTTATTTTTGTTTTAGATTAAAAAAATTTTGCTTATTTTAATTTCATTTTTCAATTTTTAGTTCTGCGTTTTTAGTTGTTTTAGATTTTCAATCATTCATGACATTTTTATGTTTTAATTCTTTGCATAAGATATATTTTTTTTATTCTTGTTTTGTTTATTGTCAATTATTATATATATAGTTGGTTATTTTTATATATATCTTATTCGAATTCATTTTCTTATGGTTGTAAAATATTTTATATTTTATCTTTTTGTTAGTAATTTAGAATTTTTGAGGCAAAAAAGTACGCACACATATTTATCAACCAAATGGGGTGTATGCTTATATAGAACATAATTATTATTAATATATTATTATATATTTATTATTATTATTATATTATATATTTATTATTATTATTATTATTATTATTATTATATTATTATTATTATTATTCATATCATCATCATACAAATATTATTATTATTATTATTATTATTTGTAAATATAATAAAGCAAAACCCTAATTTGGTGGATACTTTTGTGCGGACCTAATTGCCTCAAACAAATTCTAAATTACATAATAAAAAGATAAAAAACAAAATATTTACTCTTTTTTCTTTTAAGAAAAGTGTCAAGTATTAATTTTGGTATATCAATAACACAGATATCTATAACAACTTATATCAAGTATCATCACAATATAAACTTAAAAACAACCAAAAATATATCCAATCCAAATAATTTAACAATAAAAAATAAGAAAAGAAATCTTATCTTATCCAAAACCAAACAAGATATAAAATATACATATCTATGTTATATAAAAACAATTTAGTTGAATAATTTTTGTGAAACCTGTTTTGCCCTAAGGATACTAATAAAAATTAGAAAATATTAAATATAAAAAGAGTAATAAAAAGAATATTATCTTATTCCAAAAAATTTAAAAACAATGAATCGAAAACGGAAATATGTAAAAAAAACATTAAACATCAAAAATATAAAATTAGAAAATAAAGAATATATCTTATCCAAAAAAATTCAAAAGATAATTAAAAATAATAAAATAAAACACAATAAAATGGAAATTTAACAATTTAATAACTATATCTAAAAGAACAATTAAAAATATATCTTATCCAAAACTTTTTAAAAATTAAATAACTAAATATAAAAAGTGAATAGAAAGAACATTTACAAATTTATAACTTTAATCTAAAGCAAACAATAAAAATATTCTTATCCAAAACCTAAAAATAGAAAAATAGAAAAACTCTTATTAATAAATAATTAATAGAATACAGAAAAATAAAGTTACTTCTTGTATCTTAAAAAATGTTAGTTTTAAAAACATAAAAAAACCCTCTTTTCCCATTTAACTAAAAAAAATTAGATCCTTACTATAAAACACAATAAACAAAAAAAAAATATGCCTACTCTAAAAAGCTATGCGCATTTCGGTGCATTCTTACCTTGTTATCATAAAAATATTATTATCATAAAATCAAGAATTTACAAGAAATAAGGCGGTCTTAAAAATCATACGAGTACACAGAAATTAGAGGAGCGGAGATACGATTTGGGGCCCACTATTAGTATTATATAATATATATTTTATTATTATCGTTAATATTTATATATTAATAATATTATCATCATTATCGTTAATAAAATATATTATAAACAAATCAATTAAGTGGACTGAAAATAAAGTGAAGTAAATAGGCCCTAACTTTTTTTTAACGCATTAGAAATTGGTAACTGTTACATAAAAATTGGTTTGTTCAAACAATAAATAATTATGCTACATTTTTCAGAACTAAAATTCATTGGATTTATAAAACTTTGCACTCAATAAAGTGGATAAACTTGACTATCAGGTTCTTTCTTTGACTAATATTGATTTTCAATTATGCAATAAATACAAATTAAATAAATTTAATATATTTAACTACGCTTTAAAAAATTATTTATTAGTAAATTCGTGTTACCTGTTTTTTTCCTCTGATTCCATGTGTTAACCAAATTATTTTTTCAATTACTATTTTGTTAGAGATATTAATAGAGTATAAAAAATGAAAGTAAAGAGGAAAGGGAGAAAGCAAAAGGAAACCAACATTGGTTGTTAGTGGTGGTTGACGTGATGAGAGAGGTATTGGGTGATTTGACTAATTTTGTTATTAAACATAAAATATTAAAATAAAATCATATCTGGTGGGTGTCTATGTGAATGAGAGTTTTGGTGGMGGTAACTAGTTCTAATGGTTAGGGTGCATGAGCATTAGTGGCGTGGGTGCATCTACGCAACGAGTTTTGTGGSTTTTGGTCCGAGTTCGTTGGGTGCGGTTGCGGYTTGGGTTGGTGTTGCATAGGTGAGGATGTGGGTTTGGTGGGTGTTGTGTGGGTGTTCAGTGCACTTGGGTTGGTATGATGTGGGTGTTAGTGCGAGTGATTGTGTTGGTTGTGGGATCGTTTGTAGGTGGTGGTCCGTTGAATTGGTTGCGGGGTGGTTTGCTGGTGGTCTGTGTTGGTAGGTGGTACGTTGTGTTAGGTGGTAGACTGGTGGTATATGTTAGTGGGTGGTTCTTGGTGTGGTCTATGTTGGTGGGTGGTTTGTGTTGGTGCCTTGGGTAGCCTCTCTTCCTTAAACTAACACATCATTAATATTACTTAACTACTTACCCTTCTACCTATTTACTCACCCTACTCAAGTTTCTCTAAGGAGTTCGTACCWACCCCATCTATAGCGAGTTTTCTGAAACAGATGAAGTAATATTATTTATTCATATATACTGAATGACATTTAGTTCTGTATAATMTTCAATGTTARTCATAATAATAAATAAAAAACCTACAGTGGAATGATAGAACTAAAATATTTACATAATCATACTAGATAGAGCATCTACATTTATGGAATGGGAAGCTAAGGTCCCCAMTTTACAAATTTTGCATTTCCAGACTTTCTTATAAATGTGGCATGTGGAGGTTAATCCAAAAGGAACCTTCTCATCCATTAAATGTGGGTCTATTGCCTTTCCTCCCTTTTTGAAAAAAAACTAAAAAAATACAAAAATAAATTGAAGTTAGTGAAAAGTAAAAGTTGACTAATGAGGTAAGGAAAGAAAAAGAACATGGGGAGGTTAATGAATGTGAGTAAGATGAAGTTTAGTGCACAAATAAAGTAATTGCCAAATGTATGTGGACTAATGAGATGAGAAAAGATATGTATTGGGCAGTCGACATAAATGAAATGCCCTTAGCGAAGTCTTTCATTAATTCTTCAATGGAAACTTTGATTGCTTATGCCAACAACATCACTGATACTATGAATTCTCCCTAACGAAATATTCCTTGCTCGTCTTAGATAGCAAACGATTCAACATTAGATTAGAAGATAAAATCAAAGTGATAATGAGAAAGCACCATAGATGATTCATCACCAAATTCAAATTAAAGCTCCAAATATGTAGATATACATTTTTGCAAGTTGACTGCTTCAGTTGTTGGCAGCAAACCGGTTCCCAAAAAGATGAATTATGACTGGGAAGCTCATCTAAACGCGCATTGATAAGAAGATGAGCCAGGTGACAGGCGAGAGATATTGATACCGAAACAGTTTGCACGATTAACTACATATATCAGAAAGGTACAAGTGACTCTCTATCAGCGAGAAAACGCTATATAAAAGTAGATAACTACGCAAAAGTCACTTATGTACAAGGGAGGACGCGAAGTCGCTGATTGTTATATTAGAGTTGGGTATTTGATGTAATATGCATCGGATGATAGTATAAATTGAGAATCTAATTAATGTTCAATTCGTTGTAAGAACTAACAATATTAAGATCAGATGTTATACATAACGAATAGTGAAAGCAATTTGTTGTACTACACTCATGCTCCCTGTTATTCATTGCTTCAAAACTGTATTAATGTGTTAAAAACCTACACCATGACACTATTTTAGTCCTTATTTATTGATGTTTTGAACCTCTAAATAACAAATAATTCTCTATCTATTTAACACGGAATACCGTACTAGTTGCATACGACCATTCCAGTTTCTCAGATAAAACCCTCCTTCCATTACTAAACACACACTAACGATTATTAAGGCATCCGTTTGACGATATTTTGGTAAATCTAGGGCGAACAGTTTATTTCTTTACTGCCATCTTTTAATTTCCAACCTTGAAGATAATACGCAAACACTCAATATACACTCACTCTGACATCCCCTATTCAATTCATCCCCTTCAAATCTCACTCATTTTCTTGCCTTTCTTTTACTTTCCTCTTACAATTCCAAATCACTAAACAATATCTTCACCTCAAAACCATCTACTCGCGACCTTAAATTACTTCTGACATTTACCCCATTATCCAAACACCCATATACATTTTTATTCTAGAAACCAAGTACCCCCCATAATAATGTGTTCAATCTGCGAATTCGTATGGAAATTGAGTACAATTTTAACATGTCCTTGCGCATCAAAATTAATATTTCACAATTTCCAAAAAGAACACCACCAAATGATTATATCCAAAAAAGTAATTCCCTTTTTCACAGTATTACAATGTCATGTTATAAGTGCCCATGTAATGATATCTATTATGTGAAGAAAAGATAGAGCAGAAATTGATGAGTATAAAAATCATGGTAGATTAAGTAATGAGATGCGATGAACGAAATGCATCAAGCGATATATTTACTAGAACAAAATGGAGTACACCAAAGATGAAAGTGAGAAGGATTTGGTCATGTTATCATAATTTGTATTAATGAACTTTGTGCTGCATCCCAATGCTAGATTGAAAGGCAAGAAAAGTTGAGAGTCAGACATACTTCAAATTTTAGAAGCGATTTAAATAGATTACCAAGAATTAATCTAATAAGTAGAGTAAAGTTAGAACAATTTGCGCCATTTGACTTAGTTATTGATAGTCTCACCTCTCTTTATCGTGAGAATTCGCCTTTAAATTAACGTAGTGGTACTATGGTAAAAGGAGTAAAATAATCTTCTGGTTCATTAAACCTTCCCCCTTTCTTCACAAAAGTACATGAGATAATGAGTGGTGAAATACCATTTATGATTATAACAGACGCAGATCTGAACATTCAAGCGACAGAGAGTTTAATATATCCTTCCAATTTCCTGCCGACTCCGAAAGAGAAGTCCCATCCCTCCAAGAGTAATTCAAGGAAGATTTTGTTTGAAATAAATACTTTGCCCGTATCTTGTCGAAGGGTGGAAATTATTTACTCACTTCAAATCTTGACCTAGTATAATCAACATTTTTTTTGTGTGTTACATCTTTAACTCTACCCAAATCCGCTACTTGCTCTTAATAAGATTCTTATCTCTACCCAAAGAGCTTAGTTTTGGTTAGTGGATTATTGTGTCCCAGATATTCCCAAAATAATTTACAGTGTTTCATTGTGAAAGAATATCCCCCAAGAAAAGTATAGTATGGGAACATATATGATAAGTATAACCCTTTAAGTATAGCACCCCAATGTATCGAGTGACAAAATTTGAATATAAACTCCAAAAATTTGCGGTTAAAAACGACTAATGATGATCATTAATTGGTGTGTGGTCGATCTTCACATTACTGCACCTCTTAAGCGCTCTATATTGGTTATGCTAACAATGATAGCATTTAAGTATGTAATATTCTATTATATTCTAGAAAGGCAGATCGACAGTCTAAAGAAAGGGAAAAAGTAGAGCACAGAAAGCGCACAACTACATATGCTGGGGAGCTGGAAACCCCTCCAAATTAAAGCACCTTGTATACGGTGATAACAAGAGTGTGAAGTGTTAACGGAATGCTAACGGAGGCGTTGGAGCTTTACAAATAGAACGTAAACGGATGGACCAAACCTCAGAGACGCGTGGAGAATAAAAAAATGAGGTCTTTGAAGAAGTGTAACGATGAACCTGGTTCGCCTATATACCTTGAGGTTTCCAAAAAAAGTGCCAAACTACACACCACAAACGACGAGTGAACAAACGTTCCTAAAAAATATGTTCAGAACCCATAACGCAAGGTAAGGCGCCACTTCTCCCACAGTGATATTACTAGTAACTCCCTGCGCCTCCCGATTGATAAACAAATATATCCTCTATACAAAAAATTAAGTTAACTGCCATTGCAGCTTTAGAAAGGTTTAAAAGTCAAGCACATATATACCCGCAGGATATTCAACTCCAAAAACTTGTTCTATGAGGAAGCAGCAAACCTGTATATACAGTGCATGGCGAAAGCGGACACCACATACAAACCGGCTTAAAATCTAGAATTAGTTCTATAACTGAGCAAACTTATAGCAGCCAGCTCTTTGGTACGGGCCTCTAAAGCACTTGCACATCTTGTCTTAAATATACTCTGATCATACCTGGGAACACTGAATTTTGCTTCAACGCTTTTCTTCCAATTGTAATTAACAAAACTTAGGCATGTTCAACTATATGAGTTGGTTCTAAGTTCCTTCACCTATAAACCGATGACACTATAAAGCGCGACCAATAAATATAGATCACAGAAATCAAACTACTCAATGTTTAGGTGTATATACCCATACGAACAATAACATTTCAACCCAACCTTTCAATAATTCTATCCTCACATTTGTACGGCATTTGTGTAATGACCCTTTGGAACTGCCTTAATGCACGGCCATATGGACAACACACTCTAATATACACCTCATAAAATCACTAATCGGCCTCCGCACATATGCGACAACGAACTAGCACAATCACGTAAATTCGGCTCTACCATCTAATAGAGGATATAGAGGTTGTAACTCATGGAATTACCCTTCCGTATCGGTGTCCATTACCGTGGCCAGTTATGATAGCTTACAACACATATCCCTAGAGGATCGTATTCAAATGGTGACGCTTAAACCTTAACCATTTTCATCACATAGGTGACCACTTGAAATATTATACACCACCAAAGATCGCTACTTGAACCAAATCCGAGACACTTTTAAAGCGTCATGTGTCCTAGTATTCTAAACCTAAACACAAAACTGAGCGCAATCAAAGCTTCCCCATCCACTACAAGGCGTCTCTCTAAGCTGGTATACAAAAATCCGCAGAACATTTTACCAGGTATCTCTAGTGAGAGCTTAATTAAATTTAATTTAATATTCAACAACAGCAACGTTACTATGCTTCCCGTAATTATACTTTTTACCATGAGCACAACCAAAGGTATGGAGTTGTCACCCCACTCTGAATTTAATTTATGAACCCTTTTGATATACTGCGATCACTAGCAATAATATGCACCAAAAACATAAATATTTTCCAACTATGAACCACCAAAGACTCTCTATAGAGCGATAATAAGAGCTAGCAAGTTAACTACATACAGTCAAGAGTAAAGCCGCTGTATAAGTTTGCAGTTCTCGAGAACTTTATGCTGGGCCTAATCGTTGGATACAATCCGACATAAGCAGCAAGCCCAATTAATTGAGTAATTTGGATTGACATGTGCCTTGTTGCATTCGTCTGAAGTGTGAACACATGGTGTGCTGATGCCGTGGTGATGACGACGTTAGACGTTCCATTTCCTAGAGTGTTTGATACAATGATTGTATGCAAGATATACTCGATCTCTTCTCACATCAGATGTTCACTTTTAAAGTCTGCACACATAGCTATAGCTTTGTCCAAGGGCTATAGTCCACCACCATATTTAACAACAACAAGGAGTGAAACATCAAAAAATGCACAGCACAAGTAAAAACCAAATAAAACATGCACGTCTCCCACACCACCTTCGAAAAAAGTCTTTGATTTCATTCATTCCCAAACCTATCCCTAAGAAAAGTCCGCTGCGTGTTTGCAAGATCATCCCTTTACTTCTCACTTAGGTAGATGTCAGCCCCACTCGAGTGTGCTTGCAATGACCCCAAGCTTATAGGGTTATTATCTCTTCTATCCAACTCTGCTAAGTCGTTCCCCAAATAGAGGCGCCAACAACAGCAAATTGCATAGTGTCCATCATATCGCGGTGCGCCACACAAAAAAATATAACAACAGTAGAAATTTAGGATATCAATCACACCTCATACTCCTTGCTGATATTGAAACTCCCTACAATACAGTAAGCCTTGCTTTCTCCAAAGTGTTTAATGATGGCGTTCAGACCCTAACTTGTCTCGATTCACATAGAGTAGAGACAGTACCCGAGTGTTTTGTAAATGTCGCTATTATATTGTGTGTTGATTATCCGACCAAGCTTATTAGAGCCGACTCTTTCCTTGGACAGTGTTTTCTTGGTGATACGGTAAAAATACATATTTCTTAGCGATAATAGTTGGTACAAGAGGAGCGAAAGTACAAAGGCTGATTCTCAAAAGCAAACATTAGCCCGAATGTAGGAAATTGTCCCAAAGTTGCCCTTGAATCTGTGCCCGGGACCTTATATGGAAAACCCAGAAAGCCTGACAGATCATGTGCTGTAAAGAAAAACCAACAAACACCCTTACGTATTAATGGAATTAATAAACCGAGCGTCTCCTAATGCGGATGCGTCGCATTCATGCTTATGAGCGTTTGATGATGGCTAGCAATTTCAAGTGAACCCACTACAATCCAAGAACACCTAGCACTAAGCACTACCACACAACACCAGAGGCTTATCATTTCCCAGCCGAGTGGCCCTGTTGGTAAGAAAACTTAAGCCCTAAAGCAGGATATCACCTGCAAGACCGGAAAACTAACGGAAGGCTTCGCATCTTACACCCAGGGAGGAGACATCAATGCGCAAAACGTACTCCACAGATTAGTAATGGGATAATACATATTCCCTATTGCATTCCTAGCGTAGAACTTTCGAAAAATATGATTTTATACAAGTTATCGAGTGAGTCGTCGATTCTAACCATGAGAGCGTACTATACAAGGAGCGATGAGCAGTGTAGAGACAGTGTCAGTTGTCCATTTAATTTATGCTGTAAAACCCTTGTGGCACAGCAGGAAGATTCGCGTGATCAATCGTAATTGACAAGTGGCTGGATACCTCGAGTAATTCTGAAGGAATGGAAGTGTATCAGTGTTGCACTATCAGAGTGGGAGCCTACCTTCTGACACAACTAGATCCCCAAAAAGGTGCAATAATAAGAAGATCAGAGCGAAGATCCTTTCCAAGGATTCCAGATGTTAATCAGATCAGCAAAGCTTTTTTTTATTGGGTATGTTATTTCAAACCACTCCAGTTTTCTGCACTAGAAAAGTATACGTTATAGATATCTTATGATCAAAATCTGGACACGCAACCTATCAGAGGATTAATCAATTGCAAAACCACCATCTGGAACATGATCGTATATTGCAGACAGTGGGCAACCCTCTTTGAATTAAAGAAAAATAAGTAAAGTTTATGCAAATGACTTTGGTCTCCTCTGCCCAACTTCTTGGTCCCATATTATATTGTTGGAAGCCGCTGATTGGTTTTATTTAAAGATTTTTCATGGGGTGCAACGCCTAATAGACTTGACGCCAAATCACAGAAAAAGAACATTTGTGGATACCAGCAAAGAAGGTTGCTCAATATACAATATTCTCCGAGCAAAAATATAAGTGTCAAAATAGGTTATTTTTCAGGACGCTCCGAGCATCTTTGAAAGATTATGACTCGATGAAAGGATTCTAGATTTTTGTCGTCGCCAATCTCATTCAGCCTAGAAACAGGGTCACTACTCACCATGAGGTTCAGCATATTTTCCCGAAATTCCACAACAAATATTTTGAAACCCCAACCCTTGAATTAAAGAGACTTCTCTAGTGTGAACCCTAACACATCTATATAATTATACATACCGCTGTTACTCTACGTTGCTAGGTTTGCTCCGCTCCGTAAAGACAGTTGTAGGTAAGTGCATGCCTCGGTCCATTTTTTAGCTTGTCCCAAACTAGCTCCATTACTACTGCTACTGTATCAAAAAGTGTAGAGACTAATCTTATAGTATACATACTTGAAAGGGTCTGCGCATTCGTTTTCTGGCACATTGGAGATGTCAAACCAGGGTGTTCAAGAAATCTAATCTTGATCCTCCTAGCGAGCTTTTTAAAAAGCCTTATTTTTTAGTATTAAACAGGAAATACTGGACCACGACATCCCCAAAGACTTAGTTACAAAAGAAGAACTATATCTCTCACTTCTCCAAAGAAACAGTTAGAAAAAAACGTTAGATCCGAGCACATTTAGGGTTATCCACTACAGCGTAATCTCTTTCGCTAATTAACCTTCGTTGCTTGGCGCTTTTATAACGATGAGGGTGGACACCCCCAAAAGCATTTATGCCACCTTTTTGCCGGAATGGTTGTAAGCGCGTTAGGTTCCTTTCTATAACCATTTAAACACTAGTGTCTACGCTTCTATCTCCCTACCGTACTACTAATGGCATTTTCATGATTAACTGATGCTTACCTATGTCACCATCGAGTAATCATATGTCTGTGAGTTAGGCACGGGCCCTATTCACTGGTCCACTCCAGCTCTGCCCTCCAACCATACACCGGCTTCACGCAAGCTGTCAGTTCGAAGGTCCACCTCACTCATTTCGATCACTCCCTTGCGTTGTCTTACATTTGCTCTTCCTCTGGGCCAGTGCTATCACATCAGCTCGTTTCAGATACCGAAACAAAATGCCAACTTCCCACCCCAACAACACTGCGCTTAAACCGCGTGCATAAATTTGAGCCTGCACCTAGCGTCGCCTTTAGAAAGGGGTGACCACGCTCTAATGCCACACATATGGTCCAGATTGATACTGCAATAGGTTTAAAACAAGCAGAACTTAGTAAGCACGCTCAAACACCCTCGAACAACAAATCGATAGTTCCGAAGCAAAAAGTAAACTGTATCTTCCAAATTTATACACTATAGTACTTCCTGTATACCACCTATCAACTAATACCTAAAATGACAACAAAACTAGATTGACCATTTTCTACTATTCGTTTAACAGTCTTCATCTGATTCATTTTTAGGTTGAACAATACCCAGAAATCAAAAATCCAATCTTTTGGTCCGAAAATATTATGCGAGGCACCTAAAAAACTATGAGGTGTTGCTTGCTGGTTTCTATCATAATAGATGCTTGTTGGGTAGTATGGAGAATTAGAGCGCAAATTCTGCCTGAATTTTATGCTAAATCTTCCCTCACTTAAAGAATAGGATTCCAAACTAATTTCAACCATAGAATCTAAAAGAGTAAGAACAACATCCAAAGTCTCTTCTTAATCAAACAAATTCAATATACAATCTTTCTTTGTTAAACAAAACAAAAGTGTCTATACAATTTCCCAACAAATCTCTTAATCAACTCACCACACCAATGTAGCACCATCGAGAGTGTCTTGACGCGTTAAGAATCGCAAATCTATAATCAACAAGACCCTTGACTGCACCACAACAAAACTACGTATTATGTGCTTGACACTCTCACGGCGACAGTCACTCTTCTGTTGGCCCGCACTGAGTCCGTATGAGACACCAAATACACTGCTAATTTGGATCATGGCCACATGCGCACACTCTCCAGGAGGAATTTCAGCACTCCCAGTTCCCACACCCAGAATCTACTAATCAAGATAAATGAAAGCTAGCAGTATTCAGGATATGACACTTGCAAGGAATCAAGTATTCCACAACCAACGCCAGACGCACCTTGTGAGTCACGCCATCCCAAGATGGCAGCGCATCTAAGAGGGAGGCGAAAAATGAATAAGAAAGAAGCACACTAATGAGCGAGCTGACATTTACAAGCGGCGCACTCCCTCAGGCCTGATAAGGAGTTGGAGGAGGATCAAAGGAAGAGCTCACAAAGCACTAATATTTGAGCGTCACACCCAAATGAGGAAAATCGGAGCGTTGAGGTCTTTCCGTGGCTCATAGCCTTCAGTGTCACCCAAAGCAGGCTCAGATGCCTGATTTTGGAGCTTCCGAACCGACCGAAAATCACACGTGAAACCATCTCTCCCCGAGATCCATCTCATTGCTCGGGTTAACAGTGAGCCAACATACCGACCCTCTCCCATATTGAACCGGACCGGGGAGATCATTAAGGAGTATCTCGTAAAACAATACAGACGGTCGGGGTGTGTCTATGGTATTCCAGCTGGTCGTGTCAAGCGCTAGTAGTGGCTCACCCTCCCCGTCACAGGTGGACGTCCCCTCTGACGAACAAGGGAAGAGGAAGGTTGATGAGGTGGTAATACCGACCGATGAGAGTATCATGATCGACAGTCGGTCATTGAGGAGCGAAGAGGCCAAGGAAAGAGGAGAAGGATCACAATTACGAACGAAGAACAATTATTCGGCCCAGGTGGGCTTCGTCATGAACATGCGAAAATCTCTCAACTATTGGCTGAATGGGTTCAAGAAGATCAACTAAAATTTTGGTGACCTGCAACGATCGAGTTCTGGATCTGGGTTAATCCCTTCCCGACTTACCATCCGAAAGTATCATCGTGCTTCCCTCATCTGAGGGTAAACTACATTATGTGCTTTATTAGCAATAGAGGCCATCACAGACTATAAATATACCAGCAAGCGAAGAGCCCCTCAGCCCTTCACTTTCCCCTCACTATTCTAAATCTTCACAAACCCTTTCTACTACACACCGCAACTTCATCTGTATGCCTAACCCATTCCCCCACCCATTCCTATCTCTAACCCTCAATCCCTCATTCACTTACCCCAGTTTCAAATCCCCTGCTCCTCAACTCTAACCCTCATTCCTCAGTATCCTCACAACGCGTCCTCTCATCTCCTCATTCCTCAGTATCCTCACTCTACCCCCATTCCTCAGTATCCTCACCCCTCTCATCTCTCGTCTCATACAATGCAAATGCTCTCTCCTAACTTTCCATCAACCATTACTCTTACTCTCTCATCTCTCAAACTTCCCAAATCTCCCAAAATACAAAAACCCTTAAAGACCCCTACACCCAACAACACTCCTAATGACTGACCTCGTCAACCTTCTGCGCCCCGAACACCACACACCACACACCGGAAAACCCAATGCTCAATCCCAGACATATCCACTACCACCCACTCTGCGTGCCCAAAACCCACAGAAAAGGCTATGATGTTTTGTCCGATTTTTGTTTAAATCTAGATCTTTTCATGATTTGAACTATACAAGTTGACTTTCTTTTTGAAGATATTATCTAAACTTTGTCAGTTTCCTTTATTTTCTTTGTATTTTTATGGGATTTAGTACACTTTTCGTAAATCTAATATCAATTGACCAACTAGATCTACATATTTACCCATTGTTTTTTCTTATTTTATTGTTTACCTGATTTCGTTTTATTTTTTCCCGATTTTTGTTTGATTCATTTTCCGATTTCGTTTGATTTAGGATTCAGTTAATTGAGTTTTTCGATCTTTCGTTACTTTATTTTTTTTTCCAAATTTATCGTTATTTTCCCCAATAGCTAACTACGTCTAATAAGCTTTTCACACCAATTATCGGTTTAATATTTCCATAATTTCATTACTCAGTTCTACTGTAGACCCTCGCAAAACAGCTTTCAAACTGGGTCCACCATACGAGCGCACATCCAACCTTTATCATCTTTGGCCCGTATTAACACAACTTAATTTTAGCAAAGAGAGTAAGCAACCTGTTCTTCATAGTTTTCGACGTGTCAGTGACAATGATAAACGAAAATGCTGTTTCTCTCTCTGTCGGGTTTGATAGGCCAGAACTATGTAGGTATATCCCAAAACAGGTGAACCAGGGCTCGTAGCTCGCTTCGTGCGATTCACCTAATCCTACTTGATGTGTAGACTGAAAAATCGAGACCAATATGAATGCCAAGCTAACTTTGCATGCGGACACCATGCTCCGGACGTTGTTATGCTCTATCTAAATATAGGCCCCTAATCCAGGCTAGATGGTGCAGTTAGAGCAGTGGCCAACGAGCCGGTGGCAAACCACCTCTTCGATAGTACTACCTTGGCCCAGGTTTGGGTAAGAATGATCTGCTTGGTCCCTCGTCAACGTCTCTCGAGGTCCACCCATACATATAAACCATACTACGGTGATGCTCCTTTGTTATGATGTTGATATGCTACCACCTGGCTGCGGCGCAACCCTATATATGTACTACTAAAGCCACCTGATCGCGATGATTTTGCTGATTATGCAGACTGTCAAAATGGGCTCATTACTCCAACTGAGCTATCTGAGCTGCTCCCACTCCACTCCCGCCTTTCAGACAGGATAAAAGCAGATAGAGGGCAGGCAGCTGGCCTAAACAAAGATTTATACAGTATGAGACAGGCCTCTCATGCAGAGGTGGAGAGAGTGCAAGGGTGAGCTAAGAGCTGCCCAGCGAGACCATCTCTAAGGCTGGTGGATGAAAAAAAAACCGGCTGAGGCAGGACAGGGCTTAGAGGAACAAGAGTTGCAGAAACAGAGAGCCTCAAGCCTTGCCTGATGATGTGGACCTTTTAGCGGACACAAAAATCAGTGAGACTCAAGAAGCTAAGAAGACTCTGGAGAACTCCTTGTCTTTGGAAAAAGCCAGCCTAAAAGGGAGGACATGCTGGGTGAAAGAGGTTAACGAGAGTGGGCACCACTGAGGAATGAAAAGCTAAAGAATTCAGGAGATCTCACCCAACCACTTCACTACACCATGGTTGGTTTAGCTTCATGCCAGGCATCGACCCTAACCTTGATGAGTCCACGGGATAGAAGAAGCTCTGGAAGCTGGGATTGTGAGATTAGCCCCCGGTGAAGTGTTACCACCAGTGGCTTGCCTATGACTTCTTCCAACCCCGGCTCTAGAGTACCAGATGAAAGTCCAACAGAGGCACGTGGGCGGTACTGTGGAAGTGCAACTGGAAAGGTCGATGCGTAAGTATTTTTACCAGAGAAAGAGTATAAACTTTTTAGAATTTACATGAATTGATACACCTGACGCTGAATAAATTATTAAATAAGTGATATCCGCATGATTAGGTTCGTGAAGAATTGAACTTACTCCATGCCCCTTGGCAGGTCTCTACCACTCCTAGTTTATTGAACCGTGCCATGGACACTACACCGGAGCGGAGAATGAATGCCGAGCAGATGACTGTCAGGCCTGCCGAGGGCTCTTGCCAAAGGAAGGTCTTTCCACCAGCACAGGGAGCACTAACCAAGGAAGGTAGTCAAAGCGCTCCATAGCATAATCCAGGACAAGTGTGTGCCGCGACAGACCTAGTGATCAACAAGATATGAGCCTAGTAGATAAAGCAGTGTTCTACATGCACCCAACTTTTATGATCGTACCAATTGAGCTGGGCAGGATTTTATTTACCACTGCAGACTATTGGTAGCCCCATGCTCTGTTTCTCTCAGCTTGGAAGATAAGCCCATTGGATTAGGCACCAGGAACCTTAGCACCCACGATTAAGGGCGCAGGCTGAGGAGATGTGTAATGCATAAATGCTGCTCGACAAATTAAAGGGTATGCCGAGATTGGCCTGGCAGCTGTGAGGCTCAAGGGAGTCCCAGCTGAATGCTCCTGCACATAGGGACCGGTGCTACCTGGTGAAAATGGAGGCTTCATCCAGTGAAGCTCTCCGATCTGCTCCTTGATAGCCAATGCTCGGCCTCCGTCCTCATGTTTCTTAGCTTTATAAACCAAAAAACAATGATGTGCCCTTGAACTATTTTGTTAACTTTGAACCAATTTTTTCATGCTTTTTATCTGCAAGCAACAATTGGTTACGCCATAACCAACTGGAGCCCCACCCATCCATGTAAGGCGGCCCTCGTAATCTCTTTGGAGAGGCCTAAAAGATTTTACCAAGCGCTGCATACAATACAATCAGGCCTAGCTTTTGGATCACCAAATCGACCAGCGCGGATCGCGACGCTGCGTTCTGATTCCTTACGCTAGAGGGTGGGTGGCGACCGCCTAAGAGAGTTAAGCCTTCTAATGGTTCGGAAAGAAAGGGAACCCTGAGGGCGGGCTCACCCAGCACACGAGACCACAACTACTCCGTAGGTGATAGCGATTTCATCCTCTGAGTCTGTGACTAAAGGGAGGAAGGGGCGTTCGGGCGCTTAGGACAGTTAATTCCGTCTGAGCGGAGCCGACGTAGCGGGTCACAAGCGGGCGTCCAAAAAGCGGGAATCGCGGACTCGGGAATCGTATGTCGAGTTTGCGGATTTTGGTATTGGAATGCTGATACAGGAATGTTAAATGGCGGAGATGCGGACCAATATCTATTTAAAGGCATTAAGGCGAGTAGATGCACATTATAGCGTATGGGGTAGGAGAATGCTTGTGGTGAAACATATTCTTCTCATAATATCACCTTTCGCCCTAATAAGAGGTTAAATTATAAGATAAATAACATTTGCCCCGTAGGAGACACCCAAAGAGGACTAGTACGCACCCACTTCGAACTTATCATCAAAATACTTAATTCTAAGGCACTTGGGGGGCGACGCGCAGTGATAGCGGCCACATGCGAAGCGGAGACTCTCAACTTAGAAAAAACATGAAAAGAGGAGTGATCCTTTAACATATCCGTCGCCCCACACTTAAGCTTCGACCGAACCTCGTCGACTTGACAAACATTATCAATAAGAAAAGGAAATCTTCCTAGTCCTAAATCTAGTTTCGTTCTTCGTGCGCCTACTTAGGAGGCGTGAAGCGGCCTGGTTCTGGAGTCTACTTTCTTTTAGGCTTTTGCGCTCTTGCTGAGGTCGATGCTCATTCTTCTTCTTCTTGGTTGCGAGCGTGGCTTGCTTTCTTCCATTGCATTTCTGAGTTTCATTGACGTGCTTCGTTTTTAGCCTAGGCTTCACCATCGCATTCTGAGTATGTTGGACCCTTTGCGAGGAGTTCTCTTGCGCTCCGGTGTCAACCTTTGATGTTTCGAAATCACGTAGGCAGTTTGGGCTCGACCAATCACGAAGACCATCGTTTAAACCCTCCCATGTAAGCTATTTGTTAATACAACCTGTCTATGAGTCATCGGCGCATGATACTAACTCTCTAAAAAAGAGATTAAAGTAACTTTCATTTCCCAAGGACCACAAATCGAAGAAATCCTATTCCCAATACTGGGGACTATTCACATATTTCATGACGACAACGGACACTTTTCCTACAACAAAAAGCGACAGTGATAGTGAGTAAAGCCAAAGGCGTTTCGCCAATGTAAGAATAACACAAGTCTTCTTACAAAATCCTCACTTCTTGGAGGAACCGTGTGAATGTGTGCTACCCACTTCGATACAGCGGAC
>SNQN01001949.1:15904-33837 GCA_008642245.1 Bassia scoparia
ATCAAAGAGTGAGTAAATTTGTCATGATTGCCCAAATTGTTTCCATTATAGGAAATCTAGTTAATGCTTATAGTTACGTATATCATTACCCTTTTTTTTTTAATATGACAAATGTTGTGTGTTGGAATTTGTCAAGTCACATGCCCATTAGTATAATACAGATCAGAAACATCTGTTAGAGCAAGCCATTTAACACATGTTGACAAATATAAGGGGATCAAAATTGATAAGGGTTATTCAAAAAGACAACCATAAGTTCATAACAATAAGATAAATCCCAAGGAACTTAATGGAACTATATGAAAAATAAAATTTATCAGCTTACTTGGACGAAATCGGGTTATAGGGATCTCCCGAAGCTCGCGTCTTATGCACAAATATTCACCAAGCAATGCCATAATAGCTAGTCCAGCAACATTAACAATCCACCATGTAAACGTTACAGGCCATCCACCATACACAACACAAATGAAGAGATGGATGATGTAGAGAGTTGCAGAGAAATCTAAGCACTTTTTTGCCCTCTCAACCACATAAAGCAAGTAGCCAGCTCTGGTCAAGGATCAAAGTTCTAAAAAAAATTAGATCTTTTATGGCATATAAATGAAGGGGGAAAGAGTATGCATGCACATCATCATCATCGGGGAGCAAAAATTTGAAATACACAAACCAAAAATTATATAAATGAAGGGGGAAAGAGTAAGCATGCACAGAGAGAGAGAGAGAGAGAGAGAGAGAGAGAGAGAGATTATGCACGTAAAAAGAATGAAGATCTATGTAATAGACTAGGATTTCTCAAACCAACAGTATGAATAAAACAGTAACAAATGAGCAGAAGCTTGTATTTGATTAATGGATGAAAGTACAAACAGATAGCTTAAGGACATCAACCTCTCCCGGTTTCTTTAGGTTACCACTCCTATTCTAAGGAATTTCTTATAAAATAACTCACATACCCTCAAGTGAGTTWCAAGCCTCCATATATTCAAACTCAAACATCAATCAATCAATCAATCAATCAATCTAAACCCTAGTCTCATAGTTGGGGTCGGCTACATGAACCAAAATTGATCATTCTGTGCAGTGAAAATTTTAATATGGTCCATTGAGAATGGATTACCACAAGCAATAATAGAGAACATATCATACAACAATAAGTGTCTAGCGAATTGAAGTCAATAGTTGACTTTGGCATTTTGGCAAGCAACTTCTTAATTAAAGAAATGTTTTATTTTTATTGATTTCTAATATCTTTAATATTTCAATTATCTAATTTTTTTTATAATTTCAGAAATTAGGAATTTTCGAAATATATTTTGTTAATTTATAAAATAATTTTCTAAAATTAATAAAACAAAAATTAAGTACTCGGTAATTAAAATAAGGGAAGAGGAAACTCCTCAAAAATTGCCTAAAAACATGATTG
This sequence comes from Bassia scoparia, assembly GCA_008642245.1. Lineage (NCBI taxonomy): Eukaryota > Viridiplantae > Streptophyta > Magnoliopsida > Caryophyllales > Amaranthaceae > Bassia > Bassia scoparia. The sequence goes on from SNQN01001949.1 coordinate 17,331, forward strand.
GTTCCCTATTATTAATTGTGGTAGTCCATTCTCAATGGGCCATTGTAAAATCATCCTTCCGTGCGGCCATCCACGCATACATGAACTACCATTAATTAGTTTTGTCTTTACTAGCAATCAACCTACTACCTTAGAATCACCTTTAGTACCCTTCCCCTTTTCAATTCCATCCATTTAAATATTTACCACCTTGCAACTTTCAATTAAATATTCTTCTACTTGTACATAACCCCACTTTTATCAATACTCTCCTAAAGAACCCATGATACTTGCAATGGTGCAAGCAATTCCCACCCCAAACCGCCCATCCTTATTTGACTTAATAGTTACTATTAATACATTATCCTGGCAGAGGGTATTATCTCCTTGTGACATATAAACAGAGACTGAGGAATAAGTGTACAATAAAATTGTGAACCCAAATTTCTCCTTCCATCGATGGGGGGTCATTAACTTAYAATGCATCAGAGGTTTCCCAAAATAATGCGCATATGATACAATTGATCAATATAATGGTGACAAAGTAACGTTTTGCTAAATCCACCCAATGCGACAATTATAAAATTTTGGAACCCATTATCCAACATTTACACCATCTTTTCRAAGGCGGGATTCAGAGGGAAAGTGAAGGAAAASTGATGTTCTTATATTCGGATAAAACATAAAATAGAAAGGGGAAGAGACTCACTGTCCTTCCCCACCTAGTAAACAAAATGTCAAAATCCTTTCAATTTGGATATATGTGGAAATAGAAATGCAAGTACTTCTTTTCCATTCTTCTCCTCCATTCCCCTCCCTTCTCTGTCCTAGATAAAGTTGTAGATATCAACATTTGCAGTTTCACACTATATTTGAAAGTGATGATTATGGAGGAAAGTGACAGAATCATATTCTTCTATTCAAATAACACATAAGAGGAGAGGAAGAAAAGAATTCTTGCCCTCCCCTTCCGATTAAATGAAGTTGTTCACTTGTTCCAGATTAGGAAATATAAATCACYCTTCCCATCTTCCCCTTCCATCCTTTCCCTACCTTTACCTTAATCACTGCTTTTMGAACATAGCCTTACCTTATGGATGAATTAGGGGTACATATGAGAAATCTCGCTCAAAAGATGATAAATCTTACCTAGGTTAACATAAAYTAACCATAGCATGATAGCAAACCTAGGTTAACATAAACTAACATCAATTAACCCCCCAAGTCCCTAACTAATGGTYTTTATGTGAAAAGGTCTACCCATAGACAAATAATTAGAAGTTAGGATCTAATACTGATATATAATTTGAAAAGTCCTGCCGTAGATAAAAACCAAAACTACATACTTACCATATAGAGTTTCCCTAACCATTTCTTACCTTCTAAGGAGCAAATTAGAAATCCGCCATTGTTKGCTACAAATCATGGGGAAGAAGACAAGTTCCRATCAATCATAAAAAGGGCTAAACCAAATCCTATAATCAAGGTATGCAAACCAATTCTCTATGAAGCTCCAATGCACTCACTTGTGCAAATGAACAAATTTCAATAGACTCCTACAAAACTTTTCCACACCCAACTTGCAGATAATTCTAAGCTAAGATCATCACTTCTATTATCGCCTTTATCGGGTTGTCTCGCAAAGAATGAACAAAAATCTTCAAGATATCCAATACAACAGCAGTGGTTTCTGCATTTCTATATATACCCAAACTCTTCCCCTAAACTAGTATCTACTCAAATTTATTCTACCATCATATCAGCATTTCCTCAAGCAAATCTCTATCACTATCTAACCGATCAAGAATCTCCAACATAAAGGCATCACAAATTCACAAGGATGATGGCAAATTATCCCCAATTAGATCAGGGTCCATATATAATCAGCTAAAATCAATATCAACAGTCATCAAACTAAAAACCTGAATAATCCAAACCCAAAAATTCTTCATCAACGTGAACAATCACAAGATATACAGCTCACTACCTCAAGTCCCCAACTTAGATCACAATTCTCTTAACAAAGCTTACATCAAMCAAGACCACCCACCAAACCAAAAACCCCAAATCATCATAAACAGAAACTACAGCAACACATCAAAATCAATTGCACTAATCAAACAGAATTGAGGGGAGAGAAAAAGGAGGATTACCCAGCAAGGGAAGTGAGCAAAAAAGAAGCAATTACGCACCAACCGGTGACAGTAGAGGCCGAAACAGCGGCAAAGTCAAAGAAATAGAATAGGCTCATTCTAGAAACCCTAGTGCCCACCAATAGGGCAAACGCTAATCCCAGTGATACATAATACAAGCACTGCAAACACACTATTTGAGCGACGATCAACCACGGGTCCCACACCACCGCTCCATAGAACATGACTCTTCGCTTTTCTCTCTCCTGCTCTTTCCTTGATTCCGACGATCACGACCCCAATTGCAATTTCGGTTGATTTCTCGAAATTGGGGGCAAAATTAGGGTTATCAAAACCCCAATAGATCAAATTCGGGATCTTTTTGAGAGGAATTGAGGAATCTGAAGTGAAACAATTGACGATTTGTGTGTAAAATTGATCTGAAAAGTGKGGAATTTTTCAATTAATTGAGTTAGAATTGAGTAAGTGGGCAAAAAAGAAAGAAAGAGAAGATGGTGTGAAGTGGAAGAATAGATGAAAGAGAAGACCGTTATTGAGACAGCTTACTTACAGGAGTTACAGGAGTGATCGTAACGGAAAATAATGTATATTTTTAAATTTTGCAATACTTTGTATATCAACTGACCGCATAGCGCAGTGGATTAGCGCGTTTGACTTCGGATCAAAAGGTCGTGGGTTCGACTCCCACTGTGGTCGATTGTTTTGTTTTTTTTTTGAAAAAAAAGCTAGGTTTTCCCTTTATTTTTACATCTTTGACCATTAATTTTTATTAGTAAATTACATTAAAACACTATTGTTAAAGATCTTGTTTGATTCAATTAAAGGTCAAAAGGGTATCTCAAAGTTAGCTTTAAGCACCTAAACTTGTGTTTCTTTGTTGTGAAATAAACTCGATTGAATTTAAGTGAATTGAAACATGGTAAAGTGTATAAAGATAAACTAAAGGTGTTAGGGTTCCGTTAGCATTAAGGTTACGTGAGCTATTATACCCTAACTTCAGGAGTATATGAGGTGTTTCTAAAACTTTGTAGGTATATAAGTTGTTAGGTCAAACCTCAAGGGTACATGAGAAAATATTCATAATATATAAGTTTTGCTAACATGAACTCAAGATAGTTATACTTGAATGTGCGCCTTGAAAAATATAAAAAATAGTGTATATTGCAAATTGAATGTGCGCCTCGAAATTAGCTTTATGCGCCTAAGCCCGTGTTTCTTTAGTCTAAAATAGAACTCAATTAAATTGTAATATAGTTTAAAAATAGATAGATTAAGCTCAGAACTAAACCGAAATCGTCTAAAATGAGCTAAAATTGTCTTAATTGAATTGGACAAAATTGAACTGAAGTCAACTGAATTGAAATGAAATGAATTAAAAATTGTCTTAATTGAACTGAACTAAATTTGACGCAATTAAACTAATTTCAACGAAAATTGTCTTAATTGATTGAACGGAATTGAATTTGACGTAATTGAACTAATCTCAACTAAATTTGTTTAAACTCAAATGAAGTGTTATACAATTGAGTCCAAAGAAACATAAACTGAAATGTTATATGAAGTTGCAAACGACTCAAAAACGAAGTCACAATTTCATATGATCTTTCGTTATTGCCCATCCTCTTCTCCCGTCCCTAACAACCCAACACCAGCAGCAAGCTAACCACTACCATCACCAGGCCACGCCAACCACGACCACCAGGCAACGCCAACCATTGCCACCACCACGCCACATCAATCACTAGTAGCAAATCCTTCGTATTTTTTTTATTTTAAAGACCCATGGGCGCCCAAACTAGGCTAGGCAACCATGGGTCCATGGTTTGATTGCATGGATTAGGCGCCCATGGGTCTTTGTGACTTCAAATAACAAATGGTGCCCAAACTAGGTGAGGCACCCATGGCTTAGCCGTCTAGTTTGGGCATCGACGCATCGTCATCATGGGTTTGAATGGTCGGTGGTTGCGAGGTGGTGGAATGGTGGTGAGTATGTTTTTGGGACAAGGATAATAACGAAAGTATGCTCGAAACTGCGATTTCGTTTTAAGTCGTTTGCGATTTCGAATAACATTCCCCAGACATAAATGATGACACAATTATGTGGTAGTTTGTTTTTCTATCAATTTTCCCATCACATTATACTTCAATCAATAAACTTGAAATAAAAGGTTTTTAATAGACCTGTACAACAGAAATAACTCTCTCTCTTTCTCTAAATTTTTTTTCCTCTCTAACACTCAACCAAAGCCACCTCGCGCGTGAGGCTCGCCGAAGGCGCGTGTGGTTCATCAACCATGTCAACTTTCTGGCGAGCCTCTGATCTACTCAAGGCGGTGAATTTCCGACCGTCTACAAGTCATTTACTTGCTCTCTTTGTTAGTAGTTTACTTGGTTAGTTTTCCTCTCTGGTTCCGATGGTTGTGGTCGTCGTTTGCTTATTGGCGTGGTTAGGAGGTTCTTGGTGTTGCTCGGTGGTGTTATCCTCTTCGTGGTTTGTGTCCATGTGTGTGTGTCCATCTTGGTCTTTCCTTCTTTTCAGGGTTGGGGTTCTTGGGGTTTCCGAGGTTGGGGGTTCTCGGAGCCGGGGTTTTCGACGCTTAAGGCTTTAGGGTCGGGGTTTTGGGGTTCTTGGGGCTTGGGATTTCGGGGTCAGGGTCGAGGTTCTTGGGGTTGGGATCGGGGTTCTTTGGGTTATGGGTTTCGGCGTCGGGGTTCTCGAGGGTTGGGGTTTGTGTTCGGTTCGGGCCTTTGCCCGAGCATGTCCAGGGGTTGGTGTTGTTGGATGTACTTGTTTGGGTGTTTTAAGAGGATAGCAGTTTATGGGTTGTGGTTCGCCGATCCCTGGGGGTATGATCTGAAGTCGTGTTTGAGCCAGTGACCTTTGTCCTTAAGCTTCTCTCAAAGGAGCATGTTTATTTTAGCAATGATGTTTATCATTGCCCTCAAAGCTTTTATACTAATGGAGGCAACCCATTCGTGGACGTGTGGCTCTCCAGTGTGTGCAAGACTCTCATACAACGAAAACTTGAAGGTACCCCCTATAGGAGGGTACTTGTTCTGAGTCGTCGCAAGTTCGAACGTCTTTTCATCAGAGCCAAGAATCCCAGGTTATGACATTCGATCTCAGGGATTGCTCTGCAGGTCATGGCTTCTATGCAATTCCTATGGTCCAGGTGTTTCGGTCTATACATGCAAGTTCCTCTCATCAGTTTCCTTCAGTCGCCAGGAGTGTTCTTCCTTCTGTTTGTTTATGTTGTTCAGTTTCTTCTAGTGTTGTTCTAAGACGAGGAGTGACTCGTTTGTATCAGTTCTTTAGTTTTATTATTGTTAGTAGTGTTGCTAGGAGCAAGGTTTTCACAGCCCATATACCGACTGTTTGTGTCGAAAAACGTGTTTAACCTGTTTTCTACTTTGTACCCTTTGCAAAAAAAAAAAAAAAAAAAAAACTTGAAATAAAAAATAGAGATAAAAAGAATCAAAAAGTGAAAAAGGTGTCAAATTCTGAGCTCTTCTCTATCTCAGAAAATCCGAAACAACAGCTCCATTTTTTATCACCAACAAAAAATACAATGGTGAGCTCTCACTGCCTGCATCACTTTCTCTCTCCTCCACTCTCTTCTTCATCTCCTTCCTTTCAGTCTTCTCCTCTTTCTTCTCGTCCATTATTCATTTGCATTCGCAATGCTGATGTTAAAAGGAGGAACAGCAAAACTTGCAGAATTCCAATGGCTTCTTTGCATAATCAAGTTTCACCATCACAACGAATTGATTCCTACAAAAGAAGAGCAATTTTGGTTTTGGGTATCGCAGTTTTCCCTTTTTTGCCTTGGAATAATGAAGCATTTGCTTCTGGTAAGTCGTTTTTGTATTGATTTTTTTTTAAATTTCTTTTTTGGGTTTTGGATTGATTTAATGTTGGAAATAATCATCAATTRAGGGTTTTGCTGAGGTGGGTGTTGATTATTTTCCACCAAAATGCTGTTATTTGTATAAAGTGCGATTCTTGTTGAGTATTTTAGTCAATGATTAGTAATATCATACTCTAAAGCTTATACTGAAGTAATATCTTCTTTATATACTGAAGTGATTTGCATCTATTTCATCTCTTACTTACTGTTATAGCCTAATATGCTAAGTTGGGTGGTTTAATCGATATAGTGCTGAGTCAATTTCGTTTAATGGTGTTTTAGAACAAGGCATTTGGCGCATTACCGTGTTGCTGTCAGTATTTTAGGATATTGGATTTAATGGACGTTGACTTTTCTATGCTACAAATTTATTAGATGATAGTAGGTTAAATGAGTTGTTTGGTGGTTGAAGAGTGTTTGGGGAATATATTGATCAGAATGTGAAACTTTTGAAGGATCAGCATAAACTATACTTTCAAATGAAGGAATAGCTCAATTCATGAAGGTGGTTTAGGGAGGAGGGGAATTACCGTGGCGAAAGTCTATGAAATTGCTAGCTTGACTATCAGAGAAAAAAGAGTTGTGGCATTGAATTAGCAGTGTTGTTTAATGCCTAAATGGATTTTTTTCGTTTCTATTTGGCTTATTTGCAATGTCTTCATGACCGGAGAATGTTAGGTAGAGTGAAGAAGGTGGAATGCAGTCCTTCAATAACACATTGGAAATCCGATCTTCTTATGTTTTCGCTTTTTTCTTGGCTTGCCTGTTATTTTTCCACGAGCAAGAGAGTAGGGGCCTCAGAAGAAACCTGACTGTGTAAAAGAGGAGAGGAGGTAAGTSAGTAAGGGAGAAAACGTGGAAAGGGAAACTGCCTAATGTGAAAGTATATGGAAATGCTAGGGGGGGAAATTATACTTCACGTTTGTGTGCACGGAACTAAGGAAGATCTGAGCCATGATTATACTTCACTTTGTTAAATTCTGTGAGCACAATGATTTATCGTGAATTTGAGAAAGGACAACTTATGGACTTATGGTTGTATTTTTCTCTGTGACTGTTTTCAAGAAGTAACCCTTGTAAGTTTATGTTGCAGGACTGGCTTTACTTTCTCATGCCTCTAGTAGAACTTTAGATTTATGTGCTTGACTTCACAGAACTTGTTTCCTAGATGATAACATCGGGAATGCTGTCTGCCTTTCCTAATACACTGTTATCTCTTAATAATACAAGTATGAAGTTTCGAACTGAGTGTGTGATTGTGTAAATCTGTAGCTAGTCCRTTATAAAATATCCCCTGATCTTGTAGCTATAAAGCTTTATTGATTATATTTTTGTGGCTCTTTGGAATTGCAAATCTTCTTCTTGTTTGAACACTTCTTTTCGCTTCACTCCCAAAATAAATTCAGGAGAAAGCTGGACAAGGATATAGAGGATCATAGTAGTCATTTTTCTCAAGGAGTTGTTATTTATGAAATTGAAATGTGATAATGATGTTTACTCGGGGTCTGTTTTATTTCTGAGCTGGCACAGCTGGTAGAATAGGACAATAGGTATCTGAGATCTTATGTATACACCGTGTTCAAGTGGTTGGAGGTTCTCACTTTCTCCCACTAAGGCTGGTTATTTGTTGACTTTTATTCATTAAGATTTAAGAATAGTGAACTGGTAGGTGCAATTCTATTGTAGATTTCATCTGTAAACTTTATGGTTGATTTTTTGGGACTAGCCATTCCACCGATATGACTGATGTTCCTTGGCTGTCTGGATGTTGTTACTCTTTCTGCTTCAGACTTGCTGTTGTCTATTACTGTAGCTAAGTTAAAATCCCAGTTTTTCTCAACTTTTTATTAGCATTTTTTWTGAGTTCCTAGACTATAACCCTTTTTGCTACTCTTGCATTTCAAAGCCTGGTGTGAAATGATTCATATTTTATGTTTTCTAACGACTGGTTGCTTCGTGACTTTATCCTTCGCTTTTCACAAAACRGAGAATGTTCAAGTTGTCCAAGTATAGTACTWATATCCAAAAATATTTATGGACATCCATTTCTAAAATTTCTTGACCATCAAGATTTTAAATATTGCGTAATATTTCTCCACGAGCAGGTTATTGGTGCAAGGCCCATTTATGTGAATTCTTATTTTGATTTTGTTTGTGACTCTGAATGTTTTCCTTTTACTTCAATATGTGGTGTAATTCTAGAACTTCTATTGTTGCAGAAAATGAAGAAAAAAGCGAAAAAGAAAACCAAAACAATGAGGTTTGCTTATGCATCTCTAGTTTTGTGATAATATATGGCAACTTAGTGAATTTTTTGTCTGTCCTAGTGAGGTTAGCTATCTGCTGAATTGAACAACTTTTTATTGGCAGCAAGGACATCAAGGAAGTTCATCATCAAATCCTTTTCTATCTTTGTTAAATGCATTAGGCCTCCTCAGTTCAGGTGTGCTTGCTGCTCTTTATTCATTGACTCAAAAGGAAAAGGAAACATCTGAAGCGATGATAGAATCTGTAAGGCACCTTCCATTTCTTGCCTTCTTAAATAGTCTATGATCAGAAAGATATGCTCATTTTGGTTATAATCTATTCTCTTTCCTCTCTTTTAGAAAAAAGCCTAATTTGTATTTTTCACATAATGATCAACAAGATTTCCGCATTCAACACTGTTAACTAATTACTATTTGAATGTGCGTGAATGTTTACTTTAAATAATTACTTTTTTCGTATGCGGATGTTTGCTGTTCAACTTGGTCATATAACTCCCTGGTCAATCTTTTCTAATCAATGCCACATATAAGGGATTATTAAGAGGTTTTGTTATAAGCTTTCCGTTTGATTGTATCTAGAACCTATGACATTGAAGAGTTTGATTTGTTTACAGTGCAATTCATTTGGTGTTTTCTTCTGATAATCTTGTGTGTTTGATTCAACATGTCATTTCCCATAGCAGATTATAGTCTCATTATTGCTGTAATGAATCTTGCAGCTGAACTACCAACTGAAGGAAAAGGATGCTGCCATTGTTTCCTTGGAGAAGAACTATGAAACAAAACTATCACGCCAACAGGAAGAACAGAACAAACTACTCAACAAAGCAAAGGAAGAGCAGTTGTCTTCRGTAAATCGTTTGGAATCAGCAAACAGCACAATTACTAGCCTAAGTCGAGAGTTACAAGGTGAAAAACAGAAAATTGAACAGCTTCAAGTTGATATTGAAGGSCTCGGAATGAAACTTGAAAAGGCTGGGGAAGAGAAAGATACACTCGAAGAGAATGTGAAAGAAAAAGATAACTCAATTGCAGCCTTGCAGGGAAGGGTGAACTTATTGAGTTCCGAAGTGAAGGAGAAAGAAGAAACTATTCAAGATCTTAGCTCTTCTCTTGCACAAAAGGATTCTGATCTGGCAAAGTTAAATTCTTCCTATAATCAAACTAGAGATGAAGTAGGTACTCTTAAAAAGGAGATTGCGAAATTGAAAGAAGAACTCGTGGAGCATCAAAATGAACTAGTGCAGAAAAATTCGATGTTGGACAATTTGAATGGTAGTGTTGATTCTTTGGCAGTGGAGCGAGACAATTTAAAAATGAAGCTCAACACTCTTGAGCGCGAATATGATGATCTGAGATCATTATCTGAGAAAAAGGAAGCCGATAATAAGAAGCTCTTGAAAGATAGAGAGAGTGAACTTCGCCAACTGAAGGAAAAGTATGAGGTGGCTGTAAATGAAACTAGTGATAAGCAGKCTGAAATTTCTGATCTGACCCAAGATAGAGACAACTTAAAGTTAATGCTTGATAGAGAAGCCGAAAGCCTGCAAAGTTTAAAACAGGAGCTCCAACTGACGAAAGAAGCTTTTGAGGCATCAAAAAAGGAGGCTTCTGATCTAAGTGTGCAATTAAATGAGTCAAAAAAGGTGTCTGCAGAAATTGAGGCTGAACTCATAAAAGTTCAGGCAGAGTTTTCAAAAGCAAGAGAGTCATTTCAACAAAGCCTAAATGACGCTACTTTACTATCAGAAACTCTATCCGGGGAGCTAAGCTCAGTGAAAGAAGCTCTTAACAAAACTAAAACGGAGCTTGAGAATGTGTCCAATGATTTGGCAGCTACTTCTGAGAATCGGGACAGCTTACAGAAGGAATTGGTTGAAGTGTATGAAAAGGCTGAAAGTGCAACTAGTGATTTGAAAGAGGAAAAGAAGATGCTTGCTTCTTTAAAAAAGGAGTTACAAACTTTGGAGAAACAAGTACGGGAGGACAAAGAAGAAAGAAACACACTTGAGACCAATCTTGAAGAAGCTACTGCATCCCTCGATGAGATGAGCCAAAGAAATCTGGCACTTTCTAAAGATCTTGAGATGTCTAACTCCCAAATTTCAGCCCTTGAGGAGGAGAAAGAGTTTCTCAACAATTCTTTAGAAAAGGAAAAGAAACTTGCCCGGGACACCCAAGAAAACCTAGAGGATGCACAAAGTGTTATAATGAGGCTTGGTTCCGAAAGGGAGAACCTGCAAAAGAGAGCCAGAGATCTTGAAGAGGATTTAGCTTCTGCAAAGGGTGAAATTTTGCGCTTAAAAGCTCAAGTAAATTCCTCAAAAACTGCTGTTAACAGCGAACCTAAGCAAAAAAATGAGTCTGTTGTTAAYAGTAAATCTGAGGAAAAAACTGATATGGCAGTGCAAAAGGTCGTTAACAACAAACCTAAGCAAGAAGCTGAGCCTGCTGTTAAAACTACTGCMGCACCTGCAAAGAAGAGTACCCGGAAGAAAAGAGCAAGTAGCCAATGAGGTTCTCTCGGGCAWATTATCGAGTTTACTGGATCCTYCATCCTTATAATCAATTATACTCCACTATTATTGTACTTGAGCATATGCTTTCGACGGCTTCTTGTAATTCAACATTATATTTGTTAATGCCATTGCTACTWGAGTCTGATGTATGTACAGTAAATCCTTTCTTCACAGTCTCTATTATCATTACTATCATACTATCATGACATCGAAACTTAAATAATTCTGTTGCAAAATACTCTATACATTTTTTTTATTTCACCATGTATGATTTGTGAATTATTGTGGCCTTCCAAGGCACCAAGATCAAACTCGGTCTAGTTAAACTACCATAACGAAACATGACTTGCATAGTTGCATTCACTACTTTTCTCTAGTGTCTCTCATGTGAAATTTTATGTAGTTTAAGGAACAATCAACCATAATGTTAAATCTTAATAAATAATACTAGAACACAAGCAATTGAGGATGAGGATGTTTGTGGATGACTTCTTAGGAGTGGAGGAGGAGGATGTTCGTGGAGGAGGAAGATGTTTATGGATGGCTTCTTAGAATTTATCTACCGATATACTATATTATAAGACAAGCAAATCAAAGTGGTGATGACAAGTGTCTCTCTGATTTGCTTATCTTATTGCATCATATAAAGATTTTTGTCTAAATAATTCATGCTATGTAAATATCTTCTAAATAATTTTTAAGTAAAGAAATAATTTATGATATTATTATTTGTAAGTATCTGACTAAAAGAATATTCCTACATAGTGTAAAATAAATAATCAAATCAATAACTATTTACTAAAGCAAAGACCACAAGTGTCACTTGGCACGTTCTGGTTAATTTATTTTCCCCCTTTTACTAGCTTTAAAATAGAAACTTGGAAAAAAACTACAATTAAGATTTAATATTTTTAAATTTAATAAGATGGAAAAAATTATAATTAAGGAATAATATACTCTCCGTTTTTTTAAGACCCATTGCTAAATTTTGGAAATCGAGGCAAATTTGATGAATTAATGAGTTTAGTGATGGGTATTTTAATATGTAACTGGGTCCAAAACGGAGAGAAAATGGTTAAAATAAGTGTATTCGATGAATTTTTAATGAAGTAAGTGGAAAATATTTGGTCCCACAAAAAAAGTGAATTGAAGAGAGATTAATGAATATTTTTAAGTGGGACCCCATCTATAAAAGGAAAAAAATAAGAATGGGGATCTATTTGGGAATGTCGTTTTAAGACAACATGGAGCATCTAAAAACGAAGGAACATACTTATGAATCAAGGAATAATAATAATAATAATATAATAATAATAATAATAATAATAATAATAAATAAATAATAATAATAATAAATAATAATAATAATAATAATATAATAATAATTTTAAAATATATGTGAACAACTTATAGTTTGCAATATACGAGGAGTGGGGCCCAACTTCTGTAAATTTGTTGATTTGTTAGCTTGTAAGCAACACGTTTGGTGGATAATAATAATATATAATAATAATATAATAATATAATAATAATAATTAATATAATAATAATAATTAAAATAATAAAATAATAATAAATATAATAATAATAATAATAATAATAATAAATAATAATAATAATACTATAATTAAGGATGATAACTATTAGTCCAGAATAAAAAAAATTATGATCAAGCATAATAAAAGTATGAAGAAGATTTAGGTTCATATTTGATATTTCAAAATAAAAATTTCCAATTAGTTTCCTAGATTAAAAGAAATCTCGATCATGCGTAGACAAAATATAGAAAATCAGTTAGAAAATTAGATATTATATTAGTAAGAAATTTCATATAATTTTACTTCTCTCATTATTCAAGTATATGTACATATTGATGACAAAACTTTTAAATATAATAGATATGGAAGTATACGTGATACAAGATAAACAAATTCACTATACTTAAGGATAAAATCTGAAAGTTGGAAGATAAATTGAAATAAAGTTGACAAAAAAAGACAAAAATTGAAATATGAAATTTATGCTATGATGAAAAAAATTAAATATATCACACTTCAACCATCTAAAAACTAGTATTATGTGCACGCTACGCGTGCTTTACACATAATAAATTTAATGAAGATATTTACATGCTTTCATGATTATTAAACTAGTGAAACAACTATAATTTGTATATGTCTTTATGGGTGAGAGGAGAATTTTGTCTTACATAATGGAGACTGTCAAAGTATAAAATCTAACGTCATGACCATAATTACATACCAAATTCATATATTAATGAAGAATAGCGTCAAATTCATTTAGAATTAATTAATAGTCAGGTTCTTGTGCTTTGATATTATTGGTAGCAGCAGTGTTGAATTCAAATTATTAATTAATTTTAGTTCATATGAGAAATATGGTTTTTTTTTGTTTAAAAATAGTATTAGAATTGCATTGTTTTGATATGGTTGACTTTGAGTTCTTTGGAGTTTATTTTTTAATTTTTATAAATATTATATCATTAAGGCAGAATTAACTTCCTGCGGGCACATTGCTCATCCTTCCCTTTATATTATAGAGATACGTGATTATAATTGATTTATTTGTCATAATAAAAAATGAAATATATAGTTTGATTTATTTTCACAGTAATAAGATGACAAATATCGTGATATATTTTTGATAGAATATTAAAAATATAATGCGTTTTGAAACGGAAAAATTTTGAACAAAAATTTTAAAAAAATTATTATTTTTAAGTAATGTCGCACTTATTATTTTAATTTTTTTTTATTTTAAGTAATTGTTGCACTTTATTTGAAATATGATATAAAATGTACAGCCGTTTCTTTACCAATATATCGTAAAATCGATTCTCATCCTCGCACTTGTGATTGTTGATTGTTTGACAAACAATTGACTTTATCACTAAGCACGACTCAACTTTCGRATATGTTGAACTAATTGAGGTAACTTTGAATAATTTATTTCATATGGAGTAAGTATTTTTTTTATAGAAGATAATTTTATATTTAACAAGGTCATTGCATAAGGATACTAATCACACCTTAGCTTCCTATCATATGGATACTAGTTTTTTTTGMACGTGATGTGCGCGGATATTAAAATAATGCAAGAATTGATGTAAATCATTCTTTTATCGTGAAAATTTTGTTTGGTAATTGRATGGAGTTGAACTGAACTGAATGRAGCTGAAYTGAACTGAATGGAGCTGAACTAAACTGAATTGAAAATAAGTTAATGTTGTAGCCCAAACTAAAATAAAATTTGTAGTGAAAATTAAATAAAAATTCAAATTATTTTATTAAGTTGTACAAGTACTCGTACATAATTTCAAATTTCAAATGATTTATGGTTTAACCTTTCCCACATCGTATTAACAAAAAAAACTATATGCTCTAAATTTTATTAGGGTTATCATATTTTTATATATTTTTAGTTATCCAATTCACAATTTTTTAAATAGTTTGTTGTCGTTTGATAAATATCATAGGTTTTTACATAGAATTTGTTCGTGATAAATTTGTGYCCTTTTATTGAGGGTGTCAGTTATTTTCCTAAATAATCGGCGTGCGTTATTGAGTGTGTCAATCCCTTGAATATTTAGGTAATTTCAGCTAGATTTGTCATATTAGATTTACTAATCTTATTAACTACAACATGAGGCCCGCTTAGACTTATTGTGACATAATTTTGACGTATATGCTTTAAAGAATGATGTCTATCTTTAAAAAAGACGTCTATGTTATAAAGAATGACGTCTATAATTAAAAAAATATTTTGGTTCGCGTTTGATGTTCGCCGAAAGATTCGCGTTTAATGTTCGCCGAAAAAAATTGTTGTTCGCCGGTTTGGTGTGTGCAAGTTTTCAAGCGGACATACATTTTTTCTGATTGCGTACTCCTTTTAGTTTTTTCTTTTAGCATTGGGGTCCACATCCTTTATACCACCTCCTTTTTATTTCTTTTATTTGTTTTAAAAAAATATAGATATACTTCGTATAATATTACAAAGGCAAAATTGACCGCAACAACACGAACTTAGGGCAAGGTGCCACAAAACAGCACCAACTTGATCGGGTGCACATAATAGAACCAATTTGAAGCTCGGGTGTAACGCTTAACATAAATGGCATAGTTTGCAAGTAATTGAGCTTCAAGTTGGTGTTGCCATGTGCCCACAAATTCAAGTTTGTGCTATGCATTGCACCCGAGCTCCAAGTTAGTGTTGTTATGTGCACTCGATCAAGTTGGTGCTGCTTTGTGCAACTCGCACCAAGTTTGTGTTGTTGCTGCCAATTTTGCCTATTACAAAAGATAGTGATGATCCAACGAGCCTCTCTTCTCTCTTTTCTCTCTTCTCTATCCAAAACTCTAGCCTTAATTAAAATTTTCAAAGGGGCTTCCATCGATTTTTATCAATGGAAAGCCCCAAATTAATTTTTTTCCTTTATTGTTTAATTTATTCGAGTTCCGTCCTTGTGCAAATAATACTTCCTTTCAGAGGATCGTTTCTCCCTTGATGAGATGAAACGTTAGTATGGTGTTGTAATTTTGGTTCGTTRATGAAGAATKGTGCGGTGTCAAAACAATGTTCARATTTACAATTACAAACAATGAGATCAGATTTAATTCTATTTCAAAACTACGACAGATCGAGAGACCCCTTATTAGAAGGTTGTATCAAACAGCGATGTGAAAGAGGATATTTCCAATGGCGATCCAACAAATCGATCATAGTTTTGCAAATTCTGAATTTTATTTGTCCATTATTGTGATGCATTTGTTAGTTTTGTTTTCTATTTTACTTTCAAAAAAAAAATACAAAAGGTAGTGATTGACCACCATTATCTCATACTTAGTGAGATGCTACTACTTTCTCATTTTGTTTGCTCAAAGGATATCTAACCTTGTGCATGTAAATTGGCCCTAGCTTTTACAAACTCAAAGAATTCCATATATAAGATAAAATAGGAGAAATATATCATGGGTAACATATTTTACAGGCAATAACTACCTAAATACCTAATAACAAACTATTGAATATTATATTATATTTCATTTATGAAAATATATTTTTCTAATATATCTCATTTATATTCTCAACATGTACCCATTACTTGTGTCTAAAGTAACATAGGATATCATAAGATTGTAAGGACATCATTCCACAACTTAGTATACCGTGTTAGAGGTTAATCTAGATTAGTGCAGGCAAAAACTGACACGACACGAAAACACGACACGAACACGACYTTAAAATAAATGGGTTAGGTTCGAATTTTTCGATACGRAAAGTTAAATGGGTCGACACAAAAATGACCTGGAAAAAAAACATGTCGGGTTAGGTACAAAAATCTCAACCTTAAAAAAACACGTCSGGTTAGGTACATGAAACTCAACACGAAAAAAATACAACACAAACACGACATGATCCATTTGCCAGCGCTAATCTAGATGTATGATGATCTGATAAAATATCTTATGTACTCTAGAAAAATCTTGTAAATTATCGAAGATGTGTAAGATCGGATTGTGAAACATTTGTTTGGGATTTTTTCTCGAGTATTATCCACCCTACACCTATGTCGTCGGTGGCGCGGCGTTAATTGAGTTTCAACATATGGCTCAAGGAGAAGAAGCGATGGTTATATGACACCGCTATGTCGTTTAGGGTTT